>JAPYYV010003352.1:0-18535 GCA_030522625.1 Copidosoma aretas
ACTACGGCCAAATGGTGAGAGCTAGACACGGGTGCCGATTCTCAGGGACCTTAAGTCCTTTTCAGGACTTAAGAGAAACGGCACCCCTAGCAACTGGTGACTTCCTTGACAATGCTGTGAGATACGATGTTCTCCATGGTGGCTCCACCCTGAAGTAATGCTAACGCGGTTCCGGGGTGGAACAAAAACCACGCGGCATGGGGGGGGTTTTAGTGGGTATTCGGTGGTCTAATAAAAAAAAATCCACCGTTGCACGAGTCCCACACTACCGCTGTCCCTGCGATGTGCGTAAATGCATTTCCCCTTCCACCATAAAAAAAAAAAAAGTAGCAGCAGCAGCAGGAGTAGTAGTAGTAGTAGTAGTAAATAGTATGCTGCAGTTGTACAATTAACATGGATTATTTAAAAATTTTAACTGTATTATTTTATTCGGACGATGAAAATTACTTTGCTTTCAATTCTTGCATAGAGAGATAGGAATCATGCTATGATTGTTTAAAGTTATCTTTATCTTATCCCAATGCAGAAACGCCTGATTACAAATAACTCAAAAGAATTGTATAGTGACGATCTGAACACTGTGTATTAGCTGGAGCGGATGGTACTCATTCTGTTTATGTTGGCCTCATAGATGAAAATATAAAATTTTTTTTTGATGGACCTAATTAACTTTTTGCTAACTTCCCATGGGAAAGGACCATGTGACGGAAGAGGTGGCACACTCAAAATACTTGCTGCTGGAGCTAGTCTTCGAAGGGTGAACGATCCAAATAATTATTTGACTGGGCGACAGAAGCTTTACTAAACATAACGTGTCGTTATTTGAGTAATGCTGAACACGAAGAAAAAATACTGGTACCACGTTTTGAAGAAGCATTGACTATAAACGGAACTTAAAAATATCATTGAATGATTCCTATCTTTCTATTTAAGAATTGAAAGCAAAGTAATTTATATCGTCCGAAAAAAAATACAGTAAAAATATTTAAACAACTAATGCTTATGTTTTCTGACTAAAATAAAAGTATTTAATACGAAATATAAAACAATAATGTATATTCCAAACAAAACCGATGAGAGATGTCAAAGAAGAGCGCGCAGTTGTACCGCACGCTGATGCGACGTAGTTAAGTAGTTTTTTCCAATAGTAATAATAATTACCCCATCAATGATTAAAAAAGGACTTTTAAAAGGAAATTTGACGTAGAATACGATGGTGAAACTAAAAACTTGCTACGAGGTGGTTACAATTGTTAAAAATCAAGTTAAACATTTAAATTGGTAATAACAATCTTAAATTGTTGATAATTTTTCTTAAAAGTATTTTCTCCTCGAAGCTTATCCTTTTATCTTTGAAATGAAAAACAATCTGTAGCCACAATATAACTAGAGTTATGTATTTTTGAAAATTACTCCTAAAGCCCAATATCACCGAAATTGCGAAATTCAATACTTTCTAGCGTCAAATATATGGTGGAAAAAAAACATATCCCTTTTTTTTTTTTTGTAGAATCTGTAAAAAAGTTTCAGCCAAATCAAAGATGTGTCGGTCAGAAAGGTGTTCGGCTTGTAAAAGAACGTCTCATATGCATGAGATTTATATTGATAAGAAATCGTTAAAGACTTAATTAATTTAGTGTGTGTTTTAATCACCGTATTACAAACTTCAAAGTATCCACTAAGTATGCATGTTATTACTTACTAAAAATAATTAGCGGATGTCACTTTTGTCATTGTATAACGGTGATTTATCTGAATCGAAAAAACTATTTTTTGCGTTAATAAATTAAACATACGAGTTAGAAAATAATAACAGTTAAAAACTTGTAATGTGATGCATGTTTCGGAAACAAACAACCCCTGCCAGATAATTGATTGATCTCACGACGCTATTTTCTGTGATTTAAACTATATATTGTATTTATTATTAAATTATTTAGTCTATGTTTACAAACTCGATCATATCTGAAAAGCTGACTACAAAGAGCTTCTACTTTCCAAAGGTTTACCCTTTTAAAGGTCTTTTTTCATAGAATCCCACATATTTTTAAAATCCTATAAATTTATTGTTACTGGTAAAACATATTCAGTATTATTTTATTTTTTCATTCCATCCACCGATTTTCAATCTTTTTACGAATGATTTCCCAACACGACATGCCGTGAAATAAAATTATTACTCTTAAAATTATATCGAAAATTACGTCTTTTACCATACAGTTTGCTGGTACATTCCGCTTCCTCTTTTTATTAGAATTAAAATGCATATGCCCTATCTATTTTTCTAGGCTGTTCATCTGGCTAGTTATTGAAACTCTATCCTGTACTTGCAAATACCTTCAATCGGATTCCCTTCTGATAAATGGATTAGTTTTGCCTAATTATTCTGATCATTAAAACCTCTATTCTTAAGTTTCTCACCGAAGTCTTCATTAATTTCTTCCTTTTCTAAATTACGTATAAAAAATTTTTCCAAAGTTTCTATATTTGTATTGCATACCTTATAGTCTGTATTTAGATAACCTTTATTACCCGCTTTGCCTACACATCCACATCTTAGTTTTGCCTATTCTCCTTAAATATTTCCTCCCACTCTGTATTTTCCCAATATATATCAATTCATAGCCTAGTATTAATATATTGATAATAATTACAGAATCTTGATTCATTAATTTCGCCACAATCTATTTTAATTTCCTGGTTAACTTTAATTTCTATGCTATTCTCTTTTTTTTTGCTTCTTTTTTTCCTTTTATCATCAAATAAACCTTTTATACCCTCACCATCCCCCACTTCTTCAATGGTCTGCATTACGTTTTTGCCCTATTTTGGTTTCTGTTCTTAATTCATCTTACCTCTTCTATTAGAAAATTTTTTGGCCATTGATCATAGAGCATTTCCGCTATTTTAAGTAAATAATTTTCCGCTCCATTCCTTGTTTCTGTCTTCGGACTTTTTCTATCTACATCCCTTTTCCAAACATATGCTGGGGTATTGTCATTCATTCTCACTGCCATTTTTACAAACTTTCTCTGAACTTTCTCGACCTGTTCCCATCCCTCTCATCTCTAAATCTCTAATCCATATAAACATCCTGCATTCACTATTGTATCTAGTAAATACATTATTCCTTTCAGGCTCTCTAATGGTGCTCTTTTAATAGTTCCTATACCGCATTTATAGGATTATTCACTTTGCAAGCTACTTTATTGACATAAGTAATTATTGAGTTCTTAGTTGAGAATCAAAAGCCCAAATACATGAACTTATTTACTACTTCTATGACTTCGACCTTAAATATCCATTTTTTATTTTCCTATCTTTTCCGTCCCCCTTTGGAGATTATTATTTTGGCCTTTTTCGTGTTCACTATCATCTTATTTTTATCGCCATATTTTTCTAGGTATCTTCACATACTGTATAAACCTTAACTGATAAGAGCCACTATCGCTACATCGTCCGCGAATTTTAGACTATATATCTTTTCCCCCCTATTACTGTCACCCTCTCATTTTTTGTTCTCCAAATTAAATTCATAACATAAATATAAAAAGAGAAGGCTAAAGCGCTTAATTTACACCCCTATCCAACACTGTTTTCTGTTTTAAAATTTTCTGATATTCGTTCGCTTGTGATTATTTTATTTACCGTTTTGCTGTATATACTCTTTATTGTATCCAAATGTTTTTTTTAATTCGTATTCGATTTATTTTACATTAATAGTTTTTCATCTGTATTATCGAACACCGAGTTAAAGTCTACAAAGTACACAAAAATTTGTCCCTTCTCGTTTTTCAGTTTATTGTTGAAAATATGGTTTCATACAAATACATGATCTGTTGTGCTTTTTTTTCCTTAAAACCCGCCAGACTTATGATACTCCTTTGTTTCAAGCTTGTTGTCAGCCTGTTTACTAAAATGTTTGGTTAAAATTTCTATCCTATAACCACTAGTCCTATCCCCCTATACGTGTCTGCTTTCTTTTAGTCTCCAACTTTATGAATAGGAATTATTCTTGCTATCTCGCAAACTTTTATCGGCTTAGCTTTATCGATTACTTCGTTTAAGGTCAGTGTTAGTTTTTGAATCCATATTATAGGTAGTTCCTTAAAAAATTCTGCTATCAGCCCATACTCCCTGATGCTTTACGATTTCTCATTTTTCTCAAAGCTCTTAGAGTCGTGACCTCGCTTATTTTTTATTTGATTTCTCTACACTTTATTTGTCCTTTCTTTGGTCACCGTTCCCCATAATATTTTAAGATAGATGACCACTTCTGTTCGCTAATAGCTCCTTCTTTATTCTTTTTTCTCGGCCTTAACTGTGCTATTACTTTGCAAAAATCTACCATTTCTCTACTTCTTCAATTTTAATGCCCATTATTTATCTTATGAATGTCCTTTCTCATTTTAATATCTCTTTATCTTTTTAATCTTTGGATTTGATCAATCTTTTTAGCGCTCCCCAAAAAAATCTTTTTGTATTCTTAACCTTATCATCCTAATCTGGTGACCATTTCTTCCTATTCATACCACCATTTTTCACTATACCTAGTTTTTTCCCTGACTCCTTCATTTTTTTAACTCATAAACCTCTTGCGAATTTTTTCTCTCTACTCATCATTTATTTTTCACATCCAAATATTTTTTGAGCCTGCTACTTCAATTTTTTAGAGATCCCTCCTTTATCTCTGTTCGCAGTATTATTTTCCTCATCTTTTGCCCCCTGAATTTTGAGTTCTATTGAAAGGTTATCGGATCACGTTTTTACACCCACCCTTAGCTCGATTATTATGCTGCCTTGCTTACTTTCTTATTTTAGAACCGGATCGGGCACACAGCTACCTCCATCCCTCACAAACGTTACTTCTTCCTCCTAATCTTCTTTAGTATCTCACTTTCTTACTGCCTGGCCTAGTTCTTTGCACATGTATAATAATTTATTTTCTTCTTTGTTTCTTACTTTGTCCCACGACCTTCAGCTTTTTACTCTTTCCCTTCCTGTACCGATTTGCCTTTCTCTTATACGTGCGTTTCGATCTCCTACTATTAAAACCGGTTCGCATTTACCAATTCTTTCTTCTGCTGTATGTTTCAGCTTTTTAATTACTACATCGATATTTGCATTGCTGTAGACAATAATTATTCACAGTCTTCTGTTATTTCTTAAACATAAACCATTTATGACTATGACAAAATCCCGTTCTATAATCTCCAATTTTTCGAAGTTTTTCTATAAACCTATAAACACTTCACCTTCTGCTCCACTTTTTTTGTTTTCCCTTATAGCTTAAAGTACTTTGCATTCACATATTTTATCCATATACCCCAGCCACTTCGCCTATTCACTCTTTTTAAGCCAAGTTTCTTGTAGTGCAATTATATACATTTGTACAAGTAATTTTTAGTCGATTTAACCTTTTTTCAAACCCGCTATATTCCATGAAACCATTTCAAATCTCGTAAGTTGTTCGTTTATTCTTTTATCTGCGAAATGTCTTGATTTTTTTATCCTGTTTTTATTCTAGCCTTCCCGTTTTTTCATCTCATTCATACCATGTCTCTTGATATTGTGATTTCATACAACCAGCTTGTACCATGCGTCCATTTTTTCTCATTTTGATCGAAATCTGAAAATTCATTAATAATTTATTTTTTCTTTTCCGTATAATGATAATCTAGCCATACATCGATTCCATTTAGTCTTTTTTATTGTTCATTATCATCGTTTTATTTTGTAATAAATCCATTTTTACAATTAATCTGTCGCCCTCCCCCTTTTCTTCTATCTCCCATATCACTCTAAGACTATTTATTTTTTCTTTAACTTGAAATCTGTTCCACAAAATCCCTTCTATTTCCTATTCTATGCTTCTCCTTACTGTACCAATCCCCTTGATAAACCTACTATTTTCTATTTTCGCCTTTCTAGCAGCTCATATTTAAATTTATTTGCACGTAAAGCTTTTGGTTTTTTTTTCCCTGCTGTCTTGCCGTGATACGCTTTCAGGTAATTAATCGTTTTCGTTTATCTCTCTGTTAACGTGTTACAACCGCGACGGCGTAAAGCTCGTTTCTGCCATGAATTGTTCTAACCTTTCGTCTCTGTTCTCTTCTCCTTAGCTTTTCCCTCTGTTTACTTATTCCTGCCTTTTCATAATTATTGCCTATTTTTTAAACAGTTCCATATCTATTCTTGATCTGTTCGCGGTAGCTGTCATTTTTTCTTGGCTCTTATTTCTATCTGTAAACTGTCCCGCCTTCCACTAGCTTTGACTAGTCCCTCCCTTATTTCTCTCTTAGCTTTGCGCTAAGAGAGTTAATTGCCTTTACTTTATTATGTAAGCTAGTTTCTATGTTAAGAATTCTTAATAATAACGCATTTCTCGCCCTTCTTTTAGCGTACACGCATCATTACCTTTACCTAGTTGTATTTCGCTCGGTGACTCGATATTTCCTTCACGTTTTTGTGGATATTTCTCAGCTATTGTTATCACCACTTCTCCCCTCTGCCGCTTGCTGCTCACACCTTTTATTTCGATTCCCGATGTTGCCGCTCATCGATTTACTGCTGTAGCTGCAGCTGCCTTTTGTACTTACGAGCCTAAGCTGTCACATTTTTTGCTGATCACCTCTGTCGCTGAAGTTAACGATAGTTTGTCCATGCCTAGGCCGCATTTTTGTTCATCTTCCACATCCCATATGCACATTTGTACACAGTATATCGTCTTGCTTACAATAGTTCTCGTCCTCTCATCTCTATTGAAGCTCGTTTTCAGCCGTCCCACTGATATCACTTTTACCAATGCTTGTTGCATGGCCCTCCTGACTCCCTCGCCGCTCGACTATTTACCCTTCTTTGGGACGTTGCTTACTTCCACTTCCTTAGACCTCTTGAACATATTTTTTTCCTCTCTGTGTTTATTTTTTTCTTTGGCTGTATGTCATGGTTGTCTTGAGACTTCAGCAGAACCTCTTTTCTGTACCCTCCGTCTGCTACCGCCTTCTCATTGTTCGCTGTTATCGGTGGCAATAGTTCTCTGCGTACTGGTTTTCTTGCTGTCAAGTACTTTCCTAATCACTCTACTTTCTGACTGCATAAATCCGTTATTTTATTATCTACTCCGTTAGGATTACCTTTTTTTTTGTGTTTACTTACTACATCAGTGCACTCCTTGCTGTTCTCTTCTAAAATCAACTCTCTGTCCTTCTCTTGCTGGTTGCCTGCCATAATTATTTGCCTTGTGCTAACCTGGCATTCAGTGTCTTTTTGATTTTCCTCAATTCTTCTGAACCAGTGCACCTCTACTCAAATTAACATTTTCTGGTCCTTCTTATTAAGTTCTATTTACTTATAATTAAGACTCTCTATTAATGCTTTTCCGATGACTTAAGTTCACTTTAACGCAGACCGGTTGTACCTTACGTTCGACTGCTAAAGCGCCCCTAAAGCTGTATCTTCTTTCTGTGTACACTATATTGAGCGCACTTAAACCAGTACATTTTAGACGATAGGCTACTGGTAAAATACATTCATTAACCTTCAAATTCTCTAAGAAAAACATTGTCTTAGCATTTTTTGCCCCTTCAGGACGAATTTTTAAACTTCTAGATAAGCTGATATTATGTTTTACTGATATTTTTTATTTCATAAAAATGCCAATCGGTGTAAACGGATTAAATAACAAATATTTTTTCTTGCGCGTATTAATAAAAAGGATATAAATTAATTGAAAAGCGAGTATAGAGTATTTACATGAATATATCCGCTAATTATAATTATAATTATTAGCTCGTCTCGGTCTGCCATACCACGCAAAAAATAATATAATCTGTTAGGTTAAAAGTCAATAATGCACATAAATATTTAAAATAAAAATAAAAAAATTAATTTAAAGATGGTCTTTTGAGCATAAACTAAACTCTTTGATCGTACACAAAGTTTAGAATACGTAAGAAAATTGTAAAAACATTCTTGAAATGTTTTCAACATGCTTTTAGACATTCTGTGCTATTGAAGAAAGTAGATGATAATTTTCTATATGCATGATTATTAAAAGTTGGAGTTTGGCATAGTACTTATTGGTATTGAGCAACAATAATGTGGAGATTCTTGTTATGGTGAATTCTGCATACATATAAAATTATCCTTTATGTTTAGTTTATTATCAAAAACAATCTTTTTTTTACATTATGTGCACTTTAGTTAATCGTTATCATCACCTTTTAGAACATGTACTTTAAAATTCGAAATTTTTGGAGTGAAAATTCTTAAGACGTTTCATAAACTTCCAATCTTCACTCAGATACTAATAAATAATATGCATAAAAACCGTCTTCAAAAAGCAAGAAATAGTTTCAGATAATTGGCACAAAAGAGCATTATAGATGGGGAAAAAAATGTCTTCCAGGATACGCACTTAAGATTCACATGCATAAAGTACTCTAAATCACTCCTTTATTCATAGATTCGAACGTACTACTAATTTTACGAGATTAAGTATATAAGAGATTAGTGAAAAGTACAAAAATAGTAATTTATTAGCCAATTCATCAGTACGTTTCTGGTCCATTCAAAGCAATTTTGTTATTTTTTTTAGCAACCTTTTAATGTGGTTCGAGCGTAAATACAAACCTTATATTCAAATGACTGATAAAGTTAATTGTTGACATGCAATAACTCGGAGGTCAATTCTATACAAAAAGGACGGGTATTTTAGGTGTATAACAAATATTTTTTTTTTAGATTTCGAATTCTACAAGTTTAGATTTTGTTAACTATAAATTCAATTACAATGAACAAAAATTTCAAAGTTATACTTCAATAGGCACCTTATGCAGGGCGGTAAATCAATGATTTCAAGATTCTCTGACTCTCTAAAATGTGTGACGGAAGTGAATGTGAGCTCGCACCCGGAAGTGAATTGGAATTCCTATTCTTTCCTTTTCTCTAAAATTCTAAAATGTATAACGAAAGTAAATTTCAATTCCTTAAAAATAAAAAAAACATTTTCCACGAGATTTGAGCTCACAACCTTTCGCACGTAAGCCGAGCACCGTACCTATCGAGCCACTAGCTACCTCTTTTAGGCCATAACTTTTACTGCCTCTTAAGGTGTGGTCCGTAACTTATTTTAATCAAAATTTTTATTCGCTGTTTACTAACTAATTTGTTTTTAAAAGTTTTATTTTGTTGTATGCATTTAAAATGAATTAATTATATAATTAAATAATTTTTTTCGAAACTTTGAAAGCAAAGTTTGACATTATTTCACCGTACTTACAGGCATGCAAAAAGAGAGTGAGCCATACACTTTTTTTCATTATTGGTTAATTCATTTAAGGTCCTGTGGCTAAATTATTTGTTTTTTTTTTCCGTTTCTTTCTTTTAAAATTTTTGAAGTTAAGCAACAAAAGTGGATTGGTGACCGCTCCGGTCTCACCGTTCGTCTTGAGATTCCACCACATATATACTTATATACTCGAAGTATAGTGTATTATGTATACCGTGTGGTTAGTGTGTTTGTGGGTACGTATGAACATGACTGTGGATGTCTGTGTAAATGTGTGTGAGCGTGTACACATCTGTATGTAATGTACACATACATGTAAAGACTTCTTATTACTTTTACTTAAATACAGTAAACAATTACCAAAAAATTTTTGCATGCTCAGCAAATCGATGCAGATGCCTATTATTTATTCAACGGGTTGTTATTACGACTTAATCTCAAACTATTTAAAAATACGTGACATCAAAAATAACAATTATTATGGCTTCTTTCGAGAAGAAAAAAAATCATCGCGAAGCATATATAGAGAGGTGTTGGTTAATGTAAAAACTTTTCCTCAATTTCCAGTGTTTTGGATGTATTTATAGCATTTTTAGAAAATCATGACAAGTATACACAAAATATTATTTTCGGTTTTGTGCGCACATAACGTTGAAATATTCGAAAATACGCAATATTTGAAACAGAAAGCCAGATAGGCTAAAAATAACAATTTTTATGGGTGGCGTAATGGGTAAATAAACATGTGGTAAGACAAATAGAGCGGTTTTAGTCGACGTTACGCCTTAATTTTCCTAATTTTGGGTATGACTTGGTAAAACAGTGGTAAAAAAATTTACGAAAAAAATTAAAATACGCTTAAGATGTGAATACGAATCCATAAAAATTATTCCAAAATAATTTTATGACAGCGCAACCTCTAAAAAACAGAAAATACGCTACATTCGACGGGTAAGCAAGACAGGTCGAAAATAACAATTTTTACAATTCAATGGAGACATGCATACGGTATTTATAAATTATTTTTTATATGGATTAGAAACAACATAACGTTTTTAGGTTGCTTTTGTTTCAGAATAAATTCATTGCATCTAATGTATAGTTCTTTTTCACACGTGACGCATCCAATTTTTTTTCTTCATTCGTACATAAGATAATTTATGAGTATAACTCCATTCACTGGTACAAGGGTCTAGTCCTTCACCGTACAACTCTGCACAAGCAATCCACACCGGATGCAGCCACTATAAGTAGTTATAGTGATATAAGGTGCAGAATGCTTGTGTAGAGTTGCCCCGTGCAGGCCTGGACCTTTGCGTGTTTGTAACATATTTTTTTTTTAATATTCTAATCATCCATTTTATATGATTCAATAAACATTTATTAATAAACCATGGTTTTCATTATTTTCTAAGCCTTCTTTTTGATATACATTATATTGTGGGTGTTTTATACGCGACGAAGAATAGTTGTGTGAGCGTCTGCAGCAGGTGCCAGCGCGACATTAGAGATGTTATCAGCGTAGGAAGTTGTTTTGAAATATTTAGATGATTCGATGAAAGCGGGCAGTCTCTTACTAGCCAGCGTGGCTGCGTGGCCACACATCGTGCCATGGCTATACTCTGTATTTATTTTATCTACATAATATATTCTTAATAATTGTTTATTTATTAAATATTAAAATATTTATTGAAACTACACCGAATTAACAAATATCCTCATTACAACGATAATTGCACCACCTTAGATACATCTAATTGAGTGATTTAAAATATGGTTTTGTAACAGCTATATCTACATTCATATATTCTCCGTAAAAGAAGTATAACTTTATAGTTGGGTGCTAAAGCATTTACTGTTTTTTCTTTGTTTTCCATTTGATTTATATTTTTCAAAGATTGTTTTCTTCCTTAAAAGGGTTCTTGTGGTACGGTTGACATCATAAATTAGTTTTTGGTTTACATCCTTTCAATATAAGTATACTTGTACAAAACACGTAAATAAGTATTAAGTCTGATGCACACACATAAAGAATAATGAAAGAAATTATTACCATTGCGAAAACTTTTAGAGAACATGGACTTTTGTTTGGACCTGTACCACTATACAGATATACAAATAACATTTTGCAGTAACTTTCAGTCGATGAATCTTTAAAACAGTAAAGCTAGGCTTTCTAAAATTATAATTGATTGTTTTAACTAAGGTTAACTTTTTTATATTCATTTTTTGAGAAATTTTGAAAAAAATTAACCGAGTTAGAAGTATAAATGTGTCTTTGGAGACCAGTTGGCAGCGACCTCTCCATAAGAACCCGTGTATAACCGTAAATCTTTGCGATTTAATTTCTTAAAAACTATGAAGGTAGACCCTCTGAAATTTGGACATGATATATGTAGTGATAAGATGAGTGTGATATAATTTGTAGAATAATGTCTAAAGAAAACGAAATCTCACGATAACCCCCTTAAAGAGTTAGCATTGAGTTGACCAAAAAATTTTCAAAAATATATAACGTGTAAAAAATTGGGTACTATTATTTATATTTATACGCCAAGAAATTGTGCGAAAATTCACGGATCATGTAAACAATAGTACCCGAATTGTGACACGTTAAATATTTTCGTAAATTTCTTTGTGAACTCTACTTAAAAACTTTTAAGGAAGGAAAACAACTTTGAAAAATTAAAATCGAATAAATAACAAAAAATGTTGTTTGTTATAATTAAGTTTATATTTATGGTTAACAAAATCTGTACATGCAGTATTCGGAATTGAAAAAAAAAAATTTTCAACACCTAAAATACCCCTTTCTTTAGTATATAATTGACTTCTCTCTTATTTAATGTCAACAATTCACCTTATCAGTCATTTTTTAATAGAGCCTATATTTACATTCGAACCACCATGGGCTTTTTCTTGTTCTTCATCAACTTCTAAGGCAAAAGTTTTTTCAACGACATTAAATGGGAAAGCCGAACATATGAGAATCACAAAACATGCAAGGTTACATTAATTTTAGTCCGAAATCCTTTGTTTTACAATAACAACCACTTACCATCCTTCCACTTGCCATATGATCAAAAGCCAGAACCAACACTTGATAAAGATTTTCTCAAAGGACTTGAAAGAAAAAAGCAAGAAAGCAGGTCCACTCAGACAACCCAAATCCACGTTGAGAATGTATTATTTTACCTGTCAAATGTCAGGTAGCAAATAAAACTTATTCTGGCTTACTTGGCATAGCCCATTTTCATGTCAACTACGTTTCATACAATTTAACTGCTCTTTATTTTGATCTGCTACCTGTATTTATTAATATTTTTTGGTCTTAATATTAGAATTAAAAAAAAAATAATAAACAATTTTAAGATAAGCTTGTATTCATGCCTAGCACTAAAAAGCAAAAATCAATATTATAGACAAAGCAGAAAATCATTTCCAAAAAATAAAAGCTGGGGCCAAGATGTTCAAAATTAATTTCTAAGATTCATAGTTCTCTCTGCTATTAACATAAACAATTAATCAGATTATATTTTGGCTCCCACTTTTATTTTTTGGAAAAGCTTTTCTGCTTTGTTAATCATATTATTTTTTACATTTTAGTGCTATACATAAATGAAAGCTTATCTTCAATATAGTATTTTAGTTTTATTATTTTTCAAAAATTGGCGATAATCATTTGTATTCAGTTTTTTATTTTACTGATTAGATTATTATGATTACAAATTTATTCTGCAGCAATGGGACCAAAATTTTGAAGGCTATACATTTAAAAGCTTGTTTTTTTGGCTCGAGCTAGAGCTCTTGCGCAGACAGCTGCATAGATAAGCATAGCATAGTAAATGAAGGTGGGGACTGCTACTGCTTGAGTTCTAGGCGTTTCTCACTCCTCCTACCTATTGGCGCTCGCGGCGCTAGCCATATTTTAAAACCATTATTTTTGATGTGTATTGGAGCCACTAAGCACTTGCTTCATTACTTTTTATTTGCAAGTCTTTACGCATGAAGTGGCCCATGACACAATATTGTCCATGAATGTTTATAATTTCTACGTAACAGCCAGACATCGCAAACTTTGAGCACAGGACCCAGCGATGTTAAAACGACCCGACGTCTATCAGACTTCAAGTCTATTGCGTGTACAAGTATATCTATATACATGATAAATATAGATATACTTGACCACGCAATAGACTTAAAGTCTGATAGACGTCGGGTCGTTTTAACATCGCTGACAGGACCACGACACATGACAAATTATGTCGATGACACAAGGCGATGACAAAAGTAAAATAATACAGAAAAAGAGAAAAGGAAAATAATAAATAATCTACCTCTGAAAAACAAACACACCTTTTCTGCCTCTCATTCATAATCACATATGCCCTCCATGTGTTTACTATATTGCCAAATCAATGGCTGACGACTCTGATGCGGTATCATTAATCCCACTGTGTATATAATTCGTATGTTTGCATATAGTCTCCTCTCGCTCTCATATGGTAAGAGGCAGAGGGACAGACAGGACAATATAGCTCTGCCTTTCTTGCGATTGAAGGGAATTAATTTTTCCGAACTAAATCAAGTACTTTTCATGTACATATCGCTCGTACTTAGTAAAGACGCAACTGTTTTAAGCCAGATATTTTGCGATAAGGAACCTTGAGCTTAAAGTATCTTATCTGTTGGAAATCGGGTGAATGCTCGCATAAATAAATAAACAGGGCGATACTGAAATTTCGGTACTGCAAACAAGGCGTACATAAAAGTGGCACGACTGCACGCTTCGTAGTTCTTCTACTTGCCAGCGTAGCGCTACCGCTCTACTTAATCAGACTCCCAGGCATCAAGACTTTTTATTTGTATGGCTGTTTATAATTATGTGGATACAATACCCCAAGGCCGTGAAAACATTGGGCAAAGTGATTATTTTTATCATATCGGTTCTCTAACTTCCGTAACGTCGTAACGTGTAAATTATCTTGTATAAAAAAAAACAGTACATTCTCTGACAAATATATGTATAAAGTAATGCTCAAGTTCTTGGGAAGAATAACTATCGTAATCGTAAGACTCGTAAGTCAAGTTATGTTTTTAAATTTGAAAAAAAAATAATCTTGAAAATTTAAAAAAGGGTGGAAACGTATAAGTCTATTAGCTTTGACTTCTAATCGTATACTGCCAAGATTTGAATTTTCCTTCTGGTAAAAACAATGATTTTACAAAAACAAGTCTGCCGATATTTCGTTGTTTTTACGTCTGATATCAACATAAAACTTCAGTAGCATCGTTGTCATTATTGTACGCAACAATATACCTTGCACAACACAAGGATGACAGCACATGTATGCACATGCTGGACATAATATTCAAAAAGTGTTAAAATTTCACTTTCACAGTATAATAAAGATTATAACAAAGAGCGTGTGGCTGTTAAAAAAGGAAAATATCAGAAAAAAAAAAAAAAGAAACGTTAACGATGAAGCTGAGTCATCGAGCCTGGGACAGAGTGATTTTCAAAACAGTTAAAGTTTTTTAAGTACTAGTCTAAGTATGTCCAAAATTAATTCATATGTTGATCAGACGTCAAAAAGTGAACAAAAGAACTCCAAAAAACTTTTACCTTTAGCTATCTATACATCTTGTAATTCTTTGAATTATACACAAGTGTTTCTTATGATGTATATGATTATTCTTCATTTTTACTGATTGTAAGTAATCAATTGTGCTTTTCGTTATTCCTTTGGTATTTTATCAAGTTTTATCTTTCTCTTCGACTGAAGCTTAGAATAACGAATCACAAGGAAATGTCTAATAAATCATTAAATCGGATTTATGCTGAAGTATGTACAAAAACAAGTTAACTAAGGTAAATAACTTTATTAGTTTATCTACTCAATATGATGATCCATCAAATAATAAAAATGAAGAAATTGTCTATGGTATTTTTAACACCCTGGCCCAGTTTTTTATAAAAGCATTTAAATAAGAAGTACTGGTAAAGATGGTTAGTACTTATCACACCTGATTTCTGCGGTTATTGAAAAAGTTACCACTCAAAAACTATTAGGTATTGTTACGGGCAATTTATCTTACTGAAAAAAAGCCTGGCGTACACAAGAAAGCAAGTACAAAAGTTTTGCTCAAAGTTATGTTCCATACATTCTTAATCTATAAGTAGAAGATCAAAACGTTTATTTTACAATATATTAAACTAAAGAAATCTAGCTGTTATCAAAAAAGCAGACAAATCTGATAAATTAAATAAAAGCTCAATATTCAATGAACGATTTTGTATTCAGATTTTTAAGCCAAAAAAACTTATTAGAACAGTTGGAAATCAACTATTTTTATTAGAAGGAGACAAATCAAGGATTTGTGTTCAGGTAAAGGTTTTCAAAAATTTAGAAAATCATTTTACTGAAGAATAGCGGACGGAATAATTCGTCACATTTACCAAAGAGGGAATCTAATAATATGATTTGAGGTGGAGATGACGTGCTCTTTGCACGTCATATCTTGGACTGAATTTGTTGAGGTAAATGCTTAACACCAAACCAAATATCGAAGGGTCAACAGATAATTTTTAAGATGGTGACAAAGTTATGCTTCAATAAAGATCAGGTCACGATAGAATTCAATGAGTACATGAATGACTCTAATGCTTGTCGAAGAATTCAATATAAGTGAAATAATCTAATGGGTATACAAGCAACGATTTATATACATTATATCATACACGCAGATTATCTAGGTGGAAGCATATTAGCTTCTCTCTACACTAAAGGCCCGTGCTTATTTTTTATAATAAACATCAATCAATGAAATTTTTAATATTACTAGGGGGCTCCGCCCCCTGCGCGCCAACCCCTGAAATTTCAATAAACATAATAGATTATTTTAAAAATTTTATAACATAGATTTTTCTCTTAAAACAACATATGGGTTTCACTGTTTGAAAGACATTTACTCAGTCTTAAGAATCATTATTTTCATAACCCGCGAACGTCGTTTAAATGAGAATCACGTGATCTCAACTCCAACCAATCACATCACGAATAAAGGGCTTTATTTAAAATTATTCTTCTTTTTAAGATAGGAATTAAAAAACTTTTTAAAATAAGAGGAATAGAATGCAAGAATGAAAAAAATCGATCCGAGTGTGGTTCGAACACACAGCTTGCTGTTAACCAGACAGATGCTCTTACCAATTGAGCTACCGAAGAACTGCGTGTTCACGATACTGTAAGATCAGATTAATCTTATTCTCGCAGAAGAGCTGTTTTTCACCGAAAGGTCGATTTATATTCATACATGAATGACTCGATTGCTTGTCGAAGAATTCAATATAAGTGAAAGAATCTAATGGGTATACAAGCAACGATTATATAAGCAATAGGTATACACTCGGGGACGATTTTTTTCATCCTCGCATTCTGTTCTTTCTATTTTTAAAAGTTTTTTAATTAATATTAAAAATTTCATTGATTGGTAATTAATTATCAAAAATAAGCACGGGCCTTTAGTGTTGAGAGAAGCTAATATGCTTCCACACAAATGATCTGCGTGTATGATATAATGTATATCAATCGTTGCTTGTATACCCATTACATTCTTTCACTTAAATGGAATTCAATGAGTTTAAAGCATACAAAGATGTACAATTTTTTTCTTTCTTAAATACTTTTTCCACAAAATTAACCTGTTTAAAATTATTTATTCAATTAAAGATATGATTCATCCAACGCTGTATAACTGTAGTCAGCCCATTAGACGGGTGAAAACGAGCTTCTTCTACACCAGAAGAACTATTGCTTCTGTTCCCATGCACTTTTACAGCCACTAAAGGATCTTTTAGAACATATAGAGAAATACATACGTCAACAAGAAATCTAATAAATGCTGAATGAAATTCGAAAAATGACTCATCTAGCGCACAATCTGCCATTACTGAATCCTAATCAAAAATTAAAAACACAATATTAAAGAGATAAGTATGAAACAGCATTTGATGTTACTTGTCCCGACTATAAACATTAATATAAAAGTAATCGGTAAAAAAAAAAAACCAGTTTGAAACTTTGTATAATTTAAATAAGATTTAAAAACTTCATTAACAAGCAACAAACAATATTGAATAATTATTGTATTTAGTATACGTAAACTTTTCAGCTGTGAGTCAAAAATTAAACATACTTCTTATGTTTGATAAAGCTTTTTTTATAAATAATTTCAATTTGATTTTAACCAAAAAAATGTATTATATAGTAAAAATTTAGTATTTTGCATAATTGTAACCGTACAAATTCAGTAAGAGAAATTACTTTTAATTTTCACAAGACTTAAAAAAGCAAACTATATGATTATTACAAACTTATGACAGACGATTAAGAGAAAAACTTGCGATGCTTGCAGTTACATCACGATTGACGTATAAGGTTTGATTATTTCAAAACATCACATAAAAGCCGAATGACCGTCCTATAAAGGCCATATGTCACGTACTTATGTATTCATACGTATTCGACAGGCATCTCAGTCCAGCTGAATTCAAGAAGAGCTATAAAAACGATGAATACGACAAGAGAATCATATAAATAAAATTATTAAAAAAAACAACGGTGGGCCTTAAGGGACGCCTGATAAAAGTGAAACTTAATGTACAGTGTGTAAACTATCATGTGTGATGTTTGTTTAATAGAAATATAAAAAGATTGATCATATGTATTATTAAACGTTTGATCTACCAGAAAAATTTTCTGTCTAAAGTACAATATTAATCTCAATCTTCTAAGACTCACAATCTTAGGTATAAAGTTGAGGTTCAAAGTCATTTTCACCCGGATCTATCCGCTCTCTTACATGCGTTGCAGTGCGGCAGCTGCACTCTATATATAAACACGTCCGTACTTAGATTCAGTTTAAATAAATGAATTTGTGTAAATTAATACATTGTTTATAAAATCAAAATGAGAGAATAGTGAGCAAACTAAGTAAGTAATCTGGTTATGTTGTTTATGATGTAAAAAAACATATTCATGATTGATGAAGTGAAGAGTGATGCAAATAAGGACGGTGGGTGTAGTTATTACAAACTACCGCGCACGAAAGAAAAAAGATTAAACAAATTTTTAATCGATTTCATGACGAGACATTTTATTTTACACAACTTATAACCAAAAATCGACACAGTTATTATAAAAATTTATTCAGACTGGCCCTTTTTAACCGTATATATAA
>JAPYYV010003353.1:0-25267 GCA_030522625.1 Copidosoma aretas
ATCTTGAGTTTTTCAGCACGGCACTCATTGAAGTTTGGTGGGTGCGTATGAGGTGATTCACTCGGGCCTTTAAAAATAACGAGTCTCTCGCCCGGACGCAGATCGTTCGTGACGGCCCTAGCCTTACACTCCTTTCCGATGCGGAGCCACGTACATTCCCACTGTCGCTTTTCACCAGCTCTTTTACTGCGATAGTAAAGAAAGCCTTCAATAATTAATTTATTGCTCATAATTTCAGAATCCATGACAAATTACTTTTAATTTAACGTGTAAGCAAAACTATCAATCCGACAACTTGATGGTTGCTATGAGTGCGCAACCGACAACTAGATGGTTGCTATGGGTGCGCTTCAAAATTTCAATGTAGCAAATTCAAGCGGATTATAAAAGGGGCAAAAATGAAACCGGAAGAAATCGGAGCCGGAAAAATAGTAGAGCGGAAAAAATTGAACCGGAAAATGGTAGCCGGAAAAAACAAGCCGGAAAAATGGTCGGATACCCTTAGATAAATATAGTACGAAAAATAAACTAGAAGTAAACATAAAAAAAAAAGTAAATACTAATTATGAAAAATATCGAAGAGATAGAAACAGATATTTTTGAATTTAAAGGCGAGGTATCGAAAATTTTGAGCGAGTATATAGACCGAGGAGTGTGGTTCTTAACAAAAAATAGCTTTTTATGGCAGGGAGAAGAAACGACAGGAAGAATTCAAAGAGCAGTCACTGTAGTTTGAGGATTGGAAAAAAAATGATGTCAACACTTTAAATAGAAGACTATTTGTCTAGGATTTAGTGGTAATATTAAGTAGCTCATACGGCGTAGAGACTTGCGTATAAAAAACAATGAATAAGTTGAAAAAATAGAGGGCAGATTGACAATATGATGTTAGGTTTATTTGCTAAATCTGTGAACTAATTTCATGCATTGAATATATTTTTTTGATTGCTATGCTAATTTTCATGTTATCATTCTTGTTGTCTACGTTTGTATGCAAAGACTTATTGAAGAATATGTTTTTGGAATACATATTTAGACATAAGAATAATAATATCAAATTATTTGGACTAGCACGCGGAGGATGTAGGGGTAGAGCCCCACTAGTACATACATATTAAAATTAGTCTGAACTTACAGTCTCGTGAACACGCAGTTCCTCGGTAGAATAATTGGTAAGAGTACATGTCCTGTTAACGGGAGACTGTCCGTTCAAACCAAACTAACTCGGCAGAAATTTTCTTTATTCTGGCATTTCATTCTTTGTATTATTTAAGGATTTTTAATTCATATTAAAAACTGTAATAATTGTACGTATCATCAAAAATAAGTACGGACCTTGAGTATTAAGAGAAGCTAATGCTTCCATATAGATGAGCCACGTGCATAATAAAATATATAAATCGTTTGCCTATATCCCCGTAAGCTTCTTTCACTTATAAATAATAGAAGTCTTACATGATTTTTCTCATGCTCAGCACAACAGTAATTCTAAACTGATTAAAAATTCTAAATTAATTAAAAACATGTTGCCATGTAGCTTTGAAATGTAGTTTTTTCTTGTTGCCATGACTGTCTGTACAGGTGTATTATCTTCTTACCTATACGATGTTTTATCCTGAAGAGGCCTTCAGTAAGAAGGCGAAATATTGATTAACTAATAGAATAAATATAGTCATGCTCTAATCACCGTGTGGTTAAATATTAATTAGGGATAAACCCTTAGAAATAATAATAATAATATACTTACTTATTATTCTTCAAATCACTTCATACAATTATTTATTATAAAATTAATCAACATCAACCTTTTTAACATTATCAGCTAGAAACTTTATTTCCGTTACAAATGCCTGTATATAATAACTAAGCATCGAATTTCACATCTTTTTTGGATTTAACAACGTACTTACAGTGTTTTTTTTCATAAATTCGTATTAATAATATGAAAAAAATTTCTATACTATTCCAACTTATAAAAAAAAGCTAAACATACTTGTACACATAAAAATTCAAAAAAATATAATATATTTAAATAAAGTAGAATGTTTATACTAATAAACTAAAACAGTGAATCAGTAGCTATTCCTTAAAAGAAGATAACAAGTCTTCGTCTTTTAACTCTTCAATCCTATGTAAAACTTAATTTTGCGTACTTCTACATATCCGGCTTGCAACTAATGGATTTGACTGATAATTATGAAAATCATTTCTTTTTTATAGCGAACTATATATTATTCTATTAATATGCAACTTTGAAAATATAATTTTCATACAAATTGATGATAATGATGATTATTAGATAGACAACATAGTTTGGTGAGCGATATTTGATGTCAAGGAACAAAAAAAGATGTTTAACGTTATACGAGTTTCATTTATTCATAATAATCATGTCGCTTATGCTATTAAACAAGGTACATCAAGGTATAATGAGAATATTAAAATATTAATTTTTTGATAACCTTATGAAATAGTTATATATAATGTATTTGAATCCGTACAAATATTTTTACGAATACAAAAACAAAAATTAATTTTTTATTCTAGATACATGGATAAGCGATATCTACCCTCATGTAGTACGAAGAGCATCCAGCAACGACAACAATTAAAATATCGTATCTTTTGATTAATACATTAATTATTGTTGTAGAATATAGTTTTTTAAAAATTATATTATCCATAATTGATGATATTTTCGATAAACATGCGTATTATTCAAAAAAAAAACATAAATAAAACACGCGTTAAGTGGGAAAAAGAGCACTTATTGGTGACAAAAATTTGCCAAAACCACAATTTCGAATATATCTAAATGAACTTTTTAAATGACTAAGAGATGACTAGGCTACATCACTGCTTATTTTCTTGATAATTTATTTATAACCTTCAAAATAATCAAAGAAGCACTAAAAAAAACTATTTAAGTAGGGTTGCGTTTAGGTTTTAAAGCTTAATTTCATGACGTTTTTAGGTTCTAATGCTAATAATACGGAGATAATGGAATTATTTACGGTTAGATTTCTTATTTACGTAAGAAAAAGTTTATATGAGCATATGTGGACGTACAAAATAATTCTTTAAGGTAATTTTAATCACTGAGTAAAGAAAATTTAAACAATTTTTTCGTTCCTTTTTTTTCCAGGTTCTATAACCAATCATCAAGAAAGTGGCAGTAATCTAATAGACCCTTGTCTTTTTTTATAATTTAATTAATTTTTAAATTTCTTTAAAATTCAATAAATTTCATATTTTTCTTTGACAACATAAGCAACATGATTATTATGAATTGATACACCTTATATAAAGTAATATCGTTCATTTTTATTTTTTAGTTAGTCAAAATAGCATATCTCTTACTGAACTATATTTTATATTTTCAAATTATTATCATGATAAGTTTGTATAAAAATCACATTTTCGAAGTCGCATATTAATAATGTACCTATGTATGGTTCATTAGTGTATAAAAAATAGATCTAAAATATATAATTGTGAGCAATAATATAATCAAAAATTGTGCAAAGCAAGTACAAATTCATAGAATATTTAGCGAGTATACAAACTTTTTTAATGAGCGTTTTTTCTTTTAATTTTGTAAATTAATGTCGACATACAACTTTGAAACAATTGTTAAAGTATTTTTAGGAGTGTGCTACGCATGAAAAAAAACATTTGAGACATCTATTGGTTGTTCAAATATTGAAAAAGTTTGTCAATTTTCCTAAAGAAAATATCATTTACTTCATAATTTACGTGGTAGAGTTACATAAAAATACCAAATTTTTAAAGAAGACACATTTAAAATAAGAGTTTTGATAGGTATGTAATAATTTTAGGACAATTAAAACAATAGTATATTATTTATCTTAATTTTATTACATTACTGTTCTGGTCTCTTATTTATACAAGTGTAACAAAAAATCTGCTGTTTTTCGCAACACATGTATTTATAATAGATTTATTGCAATATATTTTGACTGTTTTCTCTGATTAATTTAATTTGCCTTGTTTGTTATTTATAATTAAAAATATTTTATGCCTTTAAAGCCAGTAGTTTGCAAATGTTTACTAGAAAAACCTATTTACGTACAAATGATTGTACCTTACTGATATTTGATCCGTTATGCATAAGTAACTTAAAGCACATTCGCTTTCGTCTAGTATTTTTAATGATAACTAAAAAAATCTATAAAAATCAAAGTATTGCGGAAAATATTGTATTACTACTTACAATTCAAACAATGCCAGATCGAGTGAGAAGCCGCCGAAGTCGCAAATAAAGCTATCATGCAACACAAAAAATGATGAGCCATCGAACTTACAGATTACCGTTGGAGTTAAGTATGGTAGACAGTGATAATGGTGATCGAAATTTGAGTGATTTAGCCCACAATGGTAGCGTTTATATTTATTGGAAAAGGTAAGATAGCTAAAAATTTCTATTTATATATCCTTCTACGTATCATGATAATTTAAGTCATGCTGTCCACAACCCCCCTCACCCCCTTGTCTAATCGTCTTCACTAGCATCTCCACACCCTTTCCTGTAAAATAAGATAAAGAAGATTTCTTTCTCTGTCATTTTACATAAAATTTCTTACGCTTAACTCCCCCGCCACCTCCAACTCACACATGATTTTCGACATTGAATAATACTTATAATTATTTAAAATCGCATTATTCTGAACAATATAATTCTTATCAATAAATGGCTGAATAAATAAATAATTACGACATGATTATAAATATCTCTATAGGTTTTAATTATAAAAAAAAAAATTGTAACTAATAGTTCAGTAAACAAATATTCAAAATACAACATTCGAAGCTATTACATTTATTCCAAAATTTAATTGTAAAATTATTTAAATATTTTAATTGAAATTTAAAATGATTTCAGACACATAGACAATGCCTCAAAAAATTTCAAGAGTACCTTAAGGTATTGCAACGGCATGCTTAACTAATTTTTTCAAATAAAATGTAAATTTATAAACAATGTAAGTAAAAAATAGAAATACAATAATGAATATAAGAATTTTACTTAAAAAAAAATACAATATTTATAAGATAAAATATTAAACCTGTGTTTCCAGCCAGATCCTAATAAAAAAATTTGTTTTTGTTCTAGTGTGCGTGAAAATAGTCGTACATAGCAGCAAACAATGATAAAAAAGTATCATATTATGCTAAAAAAATAAATAAATTATTCGATTTTTTTTAACATTAGCAACATGTTTGTTTTAAATTGGAACAACAAATCTCCAGTATACTCACTGATTTTCACTTTTTTGTTCGGCAATAATATGTATTTTTTATCAACCAATATTTTCTATATAATTATCATTATCATGATCAATTTGTGAAAAAATGGCACGTTCAGAAATGCATATATATAAGTGAATCTCTATTTAGCCATGATAAAAACCAGATTTTGTGAAATATTGCTGTTTAGTATATAGATTATTGGAATTTTAATATATGACTGTCGTTTTATCTTACGTATATAAGTATGTGAAAAAAAACGGTTGTCTTCGCAAGACATAAAGTTGTGATGGATCCATTGCAATATATTCTGATGTTTTTTTCTCATGAATTGAATTTGCCGTATTTGTTATTAATTATTAACAATATTAAGAGCGCTAAAAACTAGTAATTTCCAAATGTCTACTTCAAAAACGTAGATCTGTACAAGCGTATGCACTAATCAAACGTTGAATCTTTCATAAGATTTTCTTTGGTAAATCTGCCTTAATACTTTATAAAGTAAAACAAGCTTTAAACCTTTTCTTTGAACTTAGAGCCAAGAAGATACTGATTTCTAAATTTTTCTTTTTTATAAATATGCACTTATGAGAAGTTGCCAAATTGTGCACAATAAGTTGTTTTTAACTCAAAAAAGTATGCATTATTCGTGCTTTAACATTATATTAACAAAAAATGTCAAAGGAGCACTCATACTACAAATATAATACAGTTTTGGCCCTTTAGAATAAAGAGCCTTCTCAAATATTGCGTAGTATCAACGTATCAAGTTTAGCAATTGCATTATCTCCTAATACTTTACATTTTGTTTGTTCACCTTTTTAGATAATTTAATTCCAGTGCTTAATTCATTTCATTTATCATCAATTCAGATTAAAACATGGATATTTATTAAAAAAATTTTCTTTTAAACCTCGTACTTCACTGAAAGTCGTTATCGACACGTGGGACGCAAAGCCTTACTAATACATGTATCAATATCTATCAATATTACAAAATAAATTCTTATGCGTCAAGAATAATGGCACCCGTCAGCTCCATCCACCTCTTCTCATTGTTTGTATGATTTTCTACAAAAAGTCGCCTAAAAAAGTAGAAATAAGATAGATCCTTGGCTTTTTAAAATGACGATAGTCCCTCCACGACCCTTACGCCCCTCACGCCCCTCCTACACAATTATGTAGATCTTCTTACGGTGCAAGCCACGCTCTCTCACTGCCATTTTATGCTGCCCCAACATGAAAAAGAATCCAGTTGTCGTTTCTGTTATTGAAAAACATTTTTTCCCCACAGTCCCCTCACAGCCTTCCTAGATTTCCGACAAGACTCATCCAGCATACTAACAGCCCCTACATGTTCCCTTGTATCCTATTTATAGGCCCATCATGACAGATAATTTCTCATGTATTATGTATCACAGCGTGTAGAGATCCTATCGTGCCCCCCCCCCCCCCCCCCTACCCCAAACCCCCCCCCCCCCCCACACCCCCCCCCCCCCCCACTCCTCACCCCCAAATTTTAGCCCATTACAACTGAGTGCAATCACTAAGACCCCTACAGCTTCCTTACGTCCTAAGCACGCCCTTTTCCCTAAATGCACCTCACAGACATTTTAGTGAGCCCACTATAGATCTCGATTTACTTTTTATTTTGACCTCAAAATACAGTGTGAGAGTTGTCAAAATAAGACTGTGGTTAAAAAATGATAAGATCTTGAATATATTTAAATTATATTTCTAAATTCCCTTTCCAATAATACACATTTAACTGAATTCTTTTAGAAAATTCGTGTATTCCATAAATAATAGAAAAACATCTGTCATAAACCTATAATCTATTCATTCAAGTTTTTTATTTCATTTAAAACTTTAATAATATATTTTTTTAAAGACTAAAACTATTATAAAATTTGTGCAGAATAATTAGTGTTACCTTGAATTCACCACGTGCTGTACACCTGCTTTTAACTCCATGTAGCCTTGTCTGAGTGATTTTGTAAGTCATTTTAGAAGTGTAAAGTATTATATAATAAGTCGTTAAGTACTATTATTTGTTGTGAATGGAATGATAAAGCTTGTATACATTCTGTTATTTATAACATATTTAAAATTTTAATACTACACTACATTTTCTATTTTTAAACCAGTTTTTTGCTTATTTTGTATAAAGATACACTCGTAATTTTAGCATCTAGATTAGTCTTGAGAGAATTGTGGTTATTTTAAGCACAAACCTCATTGATCAGAACTTTGACCTTGTTACTAATTAATAGTCATAGATAAAGCTAAGTAAAAAAAAATTGATATCAGTATGTTATAATAGGTAAAGAAGATATGATGCTGGTGTTCTAAGTTATTCTCGGAATACATACACTATTTTCAATATTCTTACATGTGATAATTTAAGCTTCATTATCATACATATGAATTTTAGTTGTTCTAAGGTTTTTTTTGCTAAACAATCCTTTCGATACATGTAAATTCCAAACCAACATAAAAATGGTATCTATTCTTTCGAACTAAGTATGCAACGTGGATTAAACAATTAAAATAATCTGTTAGAAAATATATGCTCATATTGTCACTAGTCTTACCTCCTTCCCTATAAATTGTATAATCTACACTCCAATGCGTTGCATATCACGTCATTGTATTGGATCTCAATTTTATGGTAAGCTATTGAATAAATATATACAATTTAACATGTATAACCATTGATGTAGTTTGAAAAAAGATGGACGTTTATTTTTGCACATTTACCTAGAATCACTGCCAAGTTTAAATTATACTCAGTTTGAATCGTGCGTGCAGTATCTAAACTTGTACAAAATTATCGGAATCGCAGTCTAAATATAGACAAATTTTTTAACATTATTTTGATATTTGATAATATACGTCGTAGGAATGGAAAATCGAAAGTGGATTATCATACAATTACTAATAATTATAGTCAAACAATTAAATATCGAAAATCATAGTTGAAAAATATAGACTTTTTCAAATTTCTATGAGAGCTTTTGTTCATTTCAAATTTGTCATGTTATACAAGCCAAACTTCGAGGTATAATAATCTTAAAACTAATAAATTCCTACTTTCTATAGTAAGCTTCAACAAACTAGGAATTCAGATTCATCGTATATATTTGACACAACTCGTAAATATCCTTAAGTTTCATGGACAAACAAGGTTTTACCAGAAATTCATTAATACAATTTACGCATCCGTCTAATAACTATATTTAAAAGAAAAAAAAATATAATTAACAGAACTTCGCAATGACCTAAACTCGACGGCGCACAGTGTGGCAAAAACGACTTTCTAAGGACAAAAATCGATCCATCGAACAATTTTGAAGATAAAAAAAATACTATGGTATTCATAAGATGATGTTTTATGATAAACAACTCCTATTATATGAAATTTGTGAAACATAACCTCAATAAAAATTACATTCTCAATAAATCGATCGTATCATGCTTTAGATTTTCATACAAACGCTAACAAGTTTATATTGCTGGTTAAGCTGATGCATTTTATATAATTACATTTTTTTTCCGAAAAACGCAATAATTTGATCCAGAACATAACCTTAAATTTTCTAAAAACGACTTCTTTCAGACAAAAATCGAATTATGGAACAATTTATAAAATAAAAACAAAGCAAAAAATACTGCGATACTCGTAAAATGGTGTTTTATGATAAACACTGCTATAATATGAAATTTCTTGAACATAACACTAAAAAAAATTAGATTCTCAATAAATTAAACGTTTTATGCTTTAGATTTTAATACAAACTCTAACAAGTTTATATTGCTGGTTGAGCTGATGCATTTTATATAATTATATTTTTTTTCGCAAAAGGCCATAGTTTCATATACAACTGAACCTTAAATTTTTTAAACACGACTTCATTCAGACAATAATCGATCCATCGAACAATTTAAAAGATAAAAACAAAACAAAAAACACTGTAATACTCGTGAAATGATATTTAATGATAAGCTACTGCTAGAATATGAAAATTGTTGAACAAACCTCAAAAAAATTACATTATCATTGAGTCGATCGTTTTATGCTTTAGATTCTCATAGAATCTCTAACAAGTTTATATTGCTGGTTGAGCTAATGCATTTTATATGATTATATTTTTTTTGCGGAAAAGGCAATAGTTTAATCTACAACTTTACCTCAAATTTTTTGAAAACGACTTCGTTCGGACAAAAATCGATCTATCGAACACTTTTAAAGATGGAAACAAAACAAAAATACTGCGATACTCGCAAAGTGATGTTTCATGATGAACTACTGCTAGAATATGAAATTTGTTGAAAAAACCTCAAAAAAAATTACTTTTATAATAAATCGAACATTTCATGATTAAGATTTTCATAGAAACTCGAACAAGTTTATATTGCTGGTTGAGCTAATGCATTTTATATGACTATTATTTTTTTTGCAAAAGGCGATAGTTTAATCTACAACTTAATCTCAAATTTTTTGAAAACGACTTTTTTAAGACAATAATCGATCCATCGAACAATTTTCAAGATAAAAAGAAAACAAAAAATACTGCGATACTCGTGAAATGATGGTTAATAATAAACTACTGCTAGAATATGAAATTTGTTGGACAGACCTAAAAAAAAATTAGATTCTCAATAAATCAATCGTTTTATGCTTTAGATTTTCATAGAAACTCTGACAAGTTTATATTGCTGATTAGGCTGATGCATTTTATATGATTGTATTTTTTTTTGCAAAAGGAAATAGTTTAATCTACAACTTAACCTCAAATTTACTAAAAACAACTTCTTCCGGACAAAAATCGATTTCTCGAACAATTTTCAAGATAAAAACAAAAAGAAAAATACTGCAATACTCGTTAAATGATGCTTTATGATACACCATTTCTATAATATGATGTTTGTTAAAAATAACTTAAAAAAAAATTACATTCTTAATAAATCGATTGTTTTATGCTGTAGATTATAATACAAACTCTAACAAGCTTATATTGCTGGTTAGGCTGATGCATTTTATATAATTATATTTTTTTTCGCAAAAGGCAAAAGTTTTATCTACAACTTAACCTTAAATTTTTTAAAAACGACTTCTTTTAGGCAAAAATCGATCCATCGTACAATTTTAAGAATAAAAACAAAACAAATGGTACTGCGATACTCGTTAAATGTTGTTTTATGATAAACTACTGCAATAATATGAAATTTGATAAACAGAACCTCAACAAAAAATATATTCTTAATAAGTCGATTGTTTTATGATTTAGATTTTCATACAAACTCTAACAGGTTTATACTGCTCTTTAAGCTGATGCATATTATATGATTTTTTTTTTTACAAAAGGCAATATTTTAATGTGCAACTTAACCTCAAATTTTTAAAAACGACCTCTTTCAGACAAAAATCGATCTATCAAAGAATTTCTAAGATAAAAACAAAACAAAAATACTGCGATACTCGTTAAATTATGTTTTATGATAAATCACTGATATAATATGAAATTTGTTGAACATAATCTCCAAAAAAAGTTAGATTTTCAATAAATCGATCGTTTTATGCTTTAGATTTTCGTAGAAACTCTAACGAGTTTATATTGCTGGTTGAGCTGATCCATTTTATATGATAATTTTTTTTTTGCAAACTGCAATAGTTTAACCTACAATTTAACTTTAAATTTTCTGAAAACGACTTCTTTCAGACAAAAATCAATCCTTTAAAAAATTTTAAATAGAAAAAAAAAGAAATAATAGTGCTCGTGAGACTAAAATGACAGGATCATTTTTTTGTATGGTAATCAATAAACGCGCTTGATTATTCGATTATACATAATTTTTCATATAAAATTGATTTATTTCTTCATAAGCAAGTGTCCTGAATATCTATGATTAAGATTAATTTTTATCGATGATTAATTTATTTGTTAATCAACAAGCTTGCTAAGTCGATTATTTATAGATTGTTTTCTGTGGATAGTTTATTTCCAAATTGTCAAGAAGCGCTGGATTGTCAGGTATGGATTATAATAATTAATTGATTTACCAATTAACCAGTGCGCTAGGTCAAGAGGGTATGGATTCGTTACGGATTATTTGCTTATTCAATAATCAACATGCGTGCTGACTGATTAGGTTGTACAATATTGTTTATAGATAATTTGTCTATTTACTAATCAATAAGCGTGCTGGGTATCAATTATTATATAAACAAATTATCCCTGATGAATAGTCGACCACTTATAACCCAGCACGCTAATTGATTAGTAATTAAACAAATTATCCATAACCGATAATCTACAACCGTATAAACCAGCATGCATGGTAATTATGAAATAAACAAATCATTCGCAACAAATCCATAAATAATTCACCTAGCGCACTTGTTGATTGGTAAAAAAATAATTTATCAACTATCAATAATTCATCACCTGATGATCCAGCGCCTCTTGATAATTAGGAAATAAACCATCCATAGAAAACAATCTATACTTAATTGACTTGGCACGCTTGTTGATCAACAAATAAATTAATTATCCTCAACAATTAATCTTAATCGTAGAGGATCAGGACGCTTGTTTATTAATAAATATATCAATTTTCTATAAAGAATAATGTATAATCGAATAATCGAGCGCGTTTATTAAATACCACACAAAAAAATTATTTTATTACTTTAATCCCACGAGCATTGGTATTTTTTTTCTTTTATATTTAAAATTTTTCGATGGATCGATATTTGTCTGAAAGAAGTCGTTTTTAGAAAATTCAACGTTAAGTTGTAAGTTAAACTACTGCTTTTTGCGAAAAAAGAATATAATCATATAAAATTCATCAGCTTAGCCAGCAATATAAACTTGTTAAAGTTTGTATGAAAATCTAAAGCATAAAACGATTGATTTATTGAGAATAAAATATTTTTTGAGGTTATGTTCAAGAAATTTCATATTATACCAGTGGTTAATCATGAAACATCATTTTACGAGTATCGCAGTATTTTTTGTTTTGTTTTGTATCTTTAAAATTGTTCGATGGATCGATTTTTGTCCTTAAAAAGTGGTTTCTCCCACACTGTGCGGCGTATAAAATAATAGAGTAGAAAGAACCAACTAAACAAACGACCAACCAAACGGAAAAAAAACTTAGACACGTTCATCCTATATATGCACAGAATAGACAATTGATATAGTGAACAAATAAACTGATTACGTTATTCTTTGAATAGCTACTTAATAGCAGTGTTAGTCGGCTTTTTTTTCAACGAAGTATTACACGAAAATGGAGACTATCGGGGAAGATAATGCGTAACATTTAAAGCTCAAGTGCAAGTATATGGACAAATTTACAGTTTTCATACATACGCAAGAAGTGGCCATTAAAATGACAATGGGTCAGTATGTTTAACCGGATGAGAAAAGCAAAGTAAAGCAGTACAAAAATAGTGACTCAAAAAATTTTGAGTGACAGAATAGAAAAATCAATGCCCTTCAGATAAAAATGTTAAATATAAATAATATCTTTAGATATTTCAGTAATGTTAGCGTGAACAAAATTGAAATTTTTCGCAATAATACAAAGGAATTTTTTTCGAGCTTTTGAATAAAGCACAATTTATAGAGAATATAATAATCGAAACCTAAAGTTTGTTAGTTTTATCTGTGGATCACAAACTTTTTGAGAATTTTTATATAAAGAATATTTAGGAGTGAGGCATTAAATCAAAAAATAGAAATACCATTTTGAGAGAGCTTTGATGGCTTAGTGGTTATCGTGCTAGCTCTCTGGTTAAAAAAATACCAAGTGACTAGTGTTCGAATCCCGTGAGAAGATACCGAGATTTTTTCTCTGGCTTTTTTTGATAGAACTATCCAGGATACAAAAAAACCATTTGTTTGATTTTTAAGACGATTAGTGGCTTTTTTGGCGATGTTTGAACCTCCAGGAGCTTCCTTTCAGGGAAAACCAACACCTGGCCAGCTCGCCACTCAAGTCACTAATAATTCTAACAGTTGGCACGGTAAGGAAGATATTTCATGGAGGAGATCCTTTCATTAATTTGAACCTTTTAGGGCGCGCTTGAGACGATTACTGCGCCCTGTGAACAGTACTCAGTAAGATGGATTGCCGAATCGTGGAAGGGGAACTTTGCACTAGTGGCCCGCATAAAAGACTTGCATACTCGGCGTAAGGAATCAGGGGAGTTTGGAACAGAAGAGAAGAGATAGGTTGGTAGGTTGTATTAGGAAAGAATGGTAGATCCGTAAAAGCCCGGAAACTGGTATATGGGAAATAGATAATACAGACACATAAATATAATTTTTATTAATTAAAAAACTAATTTACTAACATCATTTGATAATATTACCAACAAGTAATTCAATTGAATAAATCATATAAATATTTTGAATCTAAAGTAGTTAAAGATAAATATTTATGAACATCATTATTTAATATTGTAGGGATGGCGCGCGGAGCGTGCAGGTGGCACTGCTTCACTAGTGTACATATGCATATCCATTTTTATAGAGATTTAAGTAAGTTTCGGATAATTCCTATAGCCCCAACATGATCCTTGCGACCCCCCTTAATGTTTGGCAAATTCATTGAGCTTTTCAGTGAATTTTATAGTTTTCAATCACCCCCCTTCCCTTACTATTCCCCAAATAACTCCTACTTCACTCGCCAATATGTCGATACTCTGACATATAGTTTTCTAGTTGCGATCAAGAGCTCTAAAAGCAAAGAAATTCATGTCTGCACAGAACATATGATGTTAAAAACACGAAGTTCTCAATTTTTACATCAGGTATGCTATCTGATTTAAAATTATGCTCAAGTTTTACAAAATTTTATAAAATGTCTTTTGTAATAATTAATAGCATGTTGAATAATGATATACATCAGTATGTTCTGTTACTTTCTTCAATAATATGAATCATATGGAAATTTATTTCATATAATTAGATCTAATGATTTGGAAAATAAAATCAATAATCATATATTAACAGAATAAAATTGTTCGTAAGTTGTAAAATTAAAAAAAAATGTAAGACTCTATGCTGACGTACAATATAAAGGAATTTTTAACAACAATAATACTTTTTAAATGATGAAGTTGAAATGTATGATGTTGATCAAACTTATAATCAATAATTTTACGAAGCAATTAATAATCTACAGGAACATTTAACAATTCTTTAAACTTTTGTATTAAACTTTTAGTCTTTAATTTTGTAAAGTAAAGTTAAGATAATTCTTTTAAAGAATTTTTCGAGTCAGTTGAGAAGTAAGACCATGCTAAGCAAAAAAAATAACATGCAGGACTTACTTATTGGATAAAAAATGTTACATGTCTAATTGTGTTAATCAAAACATAGTACAATGAGTGATTTAAAAAAATAAATTATATAAAAATACAGAAATATTTAAAGCTACGTATTTGAAAGAATCCTTTTGGTATAGGCATGTGGTGATTTTGATAACACTTTAAGATTAGTAAATAATGATAGGCGTAAGTTAATAGTTTACGACCAACTACCGTTTGATAATTGAACAACATTTCGGTCCGTATGAAATAATAATTTAGGGCCCTTATCAGATTCATAAATAACAATCATTTACAGAAGCGATATCAAGTCTGTTACCAACGTCACTTCTATAAGCGAATATTATTTCTGAACATGTTAAGGGCATAAACATATAAAGCAGCGGCAAGCATCCAATTTTTTAACTTGAAAGCTTAAGAGGACCAAGCTGAAGGTAGTATGTAGGCTATCTATCTCTATTCCACCTCTGCTCTGATTGTCACTTAGTCGGGGCTGCAAGAAAAGTTACTGTACATACAGTAACTATGATTCATAGATGCAAGAGAGATACATAGCCTGGATAACTTCTTTAGCTAAGTCCTTTAAAGCTTTACACTCCCTAAGCAGGTACTCAGTGTATACTTGATGTGTCTATGGATGAGGGCCTTCAATTTTTATTATGTACGGGCCAAAAAGTCGTGCAAATGATAAACGGTAGTGGACAGTACAACTGTTGACTTACGCATATGATTATTCATTAAACCTTTAAGTACCATTAGAATCAAATCAATATCCATAAAAGATTAGTTCATAGATTATAACAATTTTGATATATTACTGTTGTGTTGTCTTAGGTATATAATTCTCTGCAAAAAAACAAATTTTTTCTGGAAGACATAAAATTGTAATGGATCTAGTGCGATATATTTTTATTGTTGCTTTCTGAATCCTTTAATTTGCCATATTTGTTATTTATTATTAAAATATTAAGTGCACTTAAAGCTAGTGATTTCCACATATTTACTTCAAAAACGTGGTTTTAAGAAGCGTATGCACCTCACTGATCAAACGTTGAATCTTTCACAAGATTTTCTTTAGTAACTCTGCCTATAATCATTAAAAGAGTAGAACAAGCTATCCAACCTTTTAATCGAACAAAAAGCCAAGGAGATACCAATTTAAAAATTTTTTTCTTTATTAAGAGTATGCACTTATGCAAAGTTACGAAATTGGGTACAATAAATTGTTTCAATTAAAAAAAGTACCTATTATTCGTGCTTTAACATTCTAATAATCTAAAATGTTGAAGAAGGACTTATATTACAAATATAGAACAGTTATGGCCCTTTACAATGAAGAGTGCTCTTTAATATCGTATTGTATCAAGATTAGCCATTGTATTATCTTTTAACACTTTACATTTTGTTTTTTTAATTTTTAGAAATGTTTAATCACAGTGCTAAAGTCATTTAATTCATTGTAAATTTAGATTATAAGTTAGATATTTATTAGAAAAATTTTCTTTCAAATCTCGTGCTTTACTAAAAGTCGTTATCGACGGGTAGGATGCAAAGCCTTACTAATATATACATCTATGGCTATCTATATTACAAAATTAATACGTGTGGATCAAGAATAATTGCACCTGTCGACCCCTCCCCCACTTTACATCTTTTTTATGAGTGTCTAAAAATAGTCACATAATAGGGTACAAATGAGCTTGTTTCTTGGATTCTAAAATAATGTTGGTCCCTCAACAACCCTCACGCCTCTCCTACACAATTAAATATGTCTTTTTACGGGGCCAGGCACGCTCTCTTACAGCTATTTTACACCCCCCACATCCAAAAAAAAATCAAAATTGCGGTGTTGTTTCTGTTATTAAATATCATTTTTTTCCACATAGCCCCCCACAGCCTTCCTACATTTACAACAAGACCCATCCAATACACTCACAGCCTTAATATGTCCCTCTATGGCCTCCTTATAGGCCCATCATGACAAGAAATTTTTCATGTATAATTTATTACCGCTTGCAGAGATTCTATCACCCACCTACCCCCCCTTAACAAAATAAAAGTAAATTTTACTGTTTTTCCGACAAAAAAATATTTCCTGTTACAACCCATTGCAGTTTAAACGAGACCCTCCAGACCCCTACAGTGCCCTTACGCCCTATACACGCCCTCTTTCCTGCATCCACTTCACTGAAACTTTAGTGAGCCCACTACAGATCTCGTTATAATCTTTGATTTGATCTTAAAATACAATGTAAGAGTTATCAAAATAGGACTATGGTTGAACAATTATAAAAACTCACAGATATTGTACCTATATTTGTGGATTCCCTATTCAATAATACATTTTCAATTAAATTCTTTCACAAAATTCATGTATTCCTTAAATAATGGAATAATGAAAATCTTTCATTTGATTTAGAACTTTGAAAATATTCTTATTTAAAGTTTGAAACTATTATAAAATTTGTGCAGATCAATTAGAGTTACGTTGAATGCACCATGTGCTATAGACCCGCTTTGCATTTCATGTGTCCATGACTGAGTGTTTTTGTAAAGTCATTTTTAGAAGTGTAAACTATAATGAATCATAAATTTTTATTATTGTTTTTTAAAAAATGCTAAAAATTGTATAAATATTTGTTATTTATCAGATTACAAATTTGTATCCCACACTACAATATCTATTTCCAAAAAAGTTTCTTACTTACTATGTATAAAAATACTCTTATGATTTAAACATCCAAATAATGCAACATACAACTGGCCTTGAGAGAATGGTGGTATTTTTTAGTACAAATCTTATTTATTAAATCTTGGACCTTGCTAATTATTAGCAGTAAAAAAAAAGGTCTAAGTAAAAAAAAAATTGTTTTTAAAATGTTATAAAAGGTGAATAATATAGGATGGTGGTATTCAAAGTTATTCTAGGAATAAATACTTTATTTTCGATTTCTTTAACTGTGATAATTTAAGCTTCGCTATTATACTCAAAAATCCAGTTATTTTAAGCTTTGTTTCGTTTAAAAAAAATATACAATAATTCCAAGCTTACATGAAAATTTTACTTTCTTTCGAACTAAGTTTGCAAGGTGGATTAAAAAATGTGACTATTCCATTAGGAAATGTATGCTTATATTGTCATTAGTCTTATCTCCTTCCTTATGAAATGCATAATCTACACTCTAATGCGTTGCATATCACGTCATTGTATTAGATCTAAATTTTATATAAAGTATTAATAAAGAAACTTTTATAATTTGACATGTACAACCTTTTAGTTAGTTTAAAAAAAGATAGGAATTTTTTTACACATTTACTTATAATAACTCAAATTTTTCATTCTATATTGGCCAAACTACGAAGTATAATCAAATAAGAAAAAATTAATCCTGTTTTTTATAGCAAACCTTAGCAGACTAGAAATTCAGATTCTTTGTAAGTATTTGATATCATAAACGTTCTTAAGTTTCATAGGCAATCAAGGTTTCACCTAAAATTCAATAATATAATCTATGCATCCGACTAAAAACTTCATTAAAAAAATATATATATATATATATATATTATGAACTGTACTTTGCAATGACCTAAAGTCGACGGTGTGTTAAACAATAGAAAAGTAGAAAGGGCCAACTAAAGAAACGACCAAACGAATGAAAAAAACCTACACATATTTATACTACACATACACAGAATAGAAAATCAATATAGTGAACAAATAGTCTGCATTTTTAAGTATTTATAAGTTAAGAAGATAGCCTACTAACACTGCTATTTAGTAGCTATTCAAAGTATTACTTAATCAGTTGATCAGCGATCATTATGCGTAACATTCAAAGCTCTAGTGCAAGGATATGGACAACCTTATAGACAGGCCTGAGATTGCCTTTTTTTCGTACCCTGGCTCTGACTCAGTTGAATAAGCCATTAATCTATTAACTCTCAATTTTCGTAATAAATAATTGAATTTGTACACACGCTCACACACACACATACATATATGTATATATACCTATTTGTATTTATGTATCCATATATTGTATATCATGTATACATACATAATGTACTTTCTTTTTACCCGGCCCTATTCAGATGACAATACTCACCGTTGACTCCATAATTTATATTAGTCCTAATTTTTATAGATCTTACGATTAACTAGCCTTACAAGCCCTTGAAGCCAGGTACACGCAGCATGCCAAGGGTTAGTTCTACAATTAGCACAGCACATTCGACAAAACTTCAGTTCAATTTCATACATTGAAGCTTAGATTAGACACTACAACGTAACCTTCCTTTTGTATTCGGATCAAACAGAGACAATACATTTCATTGTTAAATTATTATACCATAATAAAATTTTGGAACTAAAAAATTTTGTAGCAGGAAAGTAAATACATACTTTATTTTTAATAATAAAATTTTATTTAAACAGGTAAATAATTTTTTTAGTTTTGCAATAACAAATATAGAACTTGAAATTTTTTCAAAAAATTAAGTATTTCTGTATCGTATTCATGAGGTTTTCTCTTTTTTACTGAATCGAGAGCAGAATGACGACCTTCAGAGAGCCAGCGCTGTACATATGGTGCTGGATTGAACTGATCGATGGGTGGTCCATTTATTTGCAGAAAAATAAGATTTGAAAGTCGTGGGATTCCCAGAAAAGAGCGTTCAGGTACCATCACCTCATTCATAATGCTATATCCTCTCTCACATTCAGTTAAAAAATTTTCTGCGTACTTTCTTGGTCTTCATTAAATTGTTCGGAAATAACATTCTTAAGTACTTTTTTTCTTCTTATTTTAAGAATTGTATTGCACTTATTGTGAGCTTAAAAAGATGCATGAAGATAAATTTTATTACGCAAACTTTTTTGACGAGACTGTTTACTATTACCCTTTGGTCCTACACCTTCATCAATCCATTGTTTCGCAATAGATACCCCACGTTCAGAAAATACACCTAGTGATTTTACTTCAATAAAAACCACGCGTTTCAAATTCTCCTGAGCAGTACAGCTTATCCAGTCGTATTGTTTTTGAAAATCGTCATACTGTTTATGTGTCTAGCAATCGGGTCTCTTGCTTGTAAGCTTATCTTTAATCTGTAAATGTTCTGCAGCTTCTTCCACCACTCTTAGGTTCTCATTACTAGATGGATTTTTGCAAGCAATACCTTTAAACAGTTGGAAATATATTATTACAAAAGGAACGTATACCTCCCACTTATTATAACTGCTGATGTATAAAAAGAAAGTTCGTCGTACCAGTAACCTGGACGCCACCTAAAGACCTTTCTGGTTTAGCACTTACTGTAACACGCTCATAATTAGCTGGATAAGGAGTATCAGGATTCTCATAATCAGCACCTTTAAATAATTTATAAATAATTACAAACATGCATTCAGATTAATCAGGGCATGTTTTAGTTATAACGCTGCTTATGTCTGTAAAAAAACCTATTTTTTTTAAACAAATTGCTGAAAAATTATAAGATTCCGTTGGTAAAAGTTATTTTTACTTTAAAAACAGGGGAATTTTGCTATTTACAGATTCTTTAGGGAATATTCACTGAAATCTCAATGAACTTTTAACTGATTTGTCAGTTAAAGTAAGATATTTACTGATCTTTTCAGTAATTGCTGACCGATTTGCAGTGACCTAAATTCAATTATTTTACACTGATAAAGTTAAAAAGAGTAGATATTCTCGGTTTTAGCTAATGTATACGATATGTTGTGTATAGAAAGGTTACAGTAATGGGACGTCGACTTAACCATTACTTTTACTAATGCACTTCAACGCAAGTGATATCTCAAGATTACACGGATTTTCTGTATATCACACTAGGGTACGGGATACCTTTGCAGATTGCTATATATCTGTAAGCAATACTATATTAATTGTTAGCTGATCACTATGCTTTAGCAAAGACTTTGACAACAACGTCCACAAAATATTTTTTTGTAATCTACACGTTTCGAACTTATGTTGTGCATCCAGACCAAGTCCTAGTAGATACCGACAACAATCATGTATTTTTGTCTCAGTTAGCTCTATATTCAAAGTTAATTATAAACAGTCTAAATAGAAAAAATGTCATTTCTAAGGATCTACTGGTTTTATCCATCAAAGTATACGCGCTTTACCTGATACGTTTTCTGACAGTGAAACACTCTTTAACTTTTTTGATCCATGGGACCTTCACAGCTTGATGGTTATTTTCACAAAAATATTCCATTTAGCAAGTGTATAATATTCAGGAAAAATAATTTATTAGATTAAGCCTATTGAGAGATAGCGATCACAGTGTGCAGCGAATTAATCAGTACATAATGTACTACTCTGCAGAACACTAAATTTCTCGATGCATCGGTTGGCGGCAATAGGATTAGTCGATGTAATAGTTTAGTGCGCTAGCGGTCTGAACGTTCTGAATTCCGTCCAGAACACAGCTTCAAAGACTTGCACACCCCAAAATAGAAAATACGGAGTATTTCTGAATGCGCACCTATTGAGCGACCCACAATGTGGTGCGTAGAACTTGTGTATAGCGTCTCATTATACAGACTCCAACCTGTGTCTATTGTGGGTTTTAGTTCAGTTTACATTGCTTTTGTCGAAATTTTATCCTAGCTTATGGTCTGGCCCGGGCCAGACCATAAAATCTTTCACCCAGGGTGGGCCAGGGCTAAATCTCAGCTCTGCGTTATAGTTTTCATACATTTGGAAAAAGTGGCTTTCAAAATGGCAATTGGTTAGTACGATTAAAACAGATAAGAAAATGAAAGTAAAGCAATACAAAAATAGTGATTCAAAGAATTTTGATTGAGAGAATGTAAAAATAAATGCCTTGCAGAGAAAAAAATCAAATATTAATAACATTTGACATGAACACAATTATATTTTTTTGTGATGAATCGAATGAAATTTTTTGAGTTGCGAAATAAAGCAGCGTTGATGGAAAATGTGATAATCTAAATCTGAAATTTATTAGTTTGATCTATAGATTACAAACTTTTTAAAAAATTTTCTACAAAAATATTCAGAAGTTGAGCTTTAAATCAAAAAATAAAATTATAATTTTAAGAAAGCTTCGACGGCGTAGCGGTTAGCGTGCGAGCTGCCTAGTCTGAAAAATACCGAGAGACTGGTGTTCGAATCACGTCAAAAAATATCCAAATTTTTTTTTCTCGGGCTTTGTTGATAAGAGTAGTACCAAGGATATCAAAAAACCACTCACCTGATTTTTAAGATGATTAGTGGCTTGTTCCGACGGTGTTTGAATCTCCAGGAGCTTCCTTTCGGGAAAAGCCAAATATTGGCCTGCTCGTTGGTAAAGTCACTGTCGATTGAAACAGTGGGTACGGTAAGGTAGATGGTTATTGAAGAAGATCCTTTCATTAATCTGAACCTTTTAGGGCGTGCTTGGGACGATCGCTGCGTCCTGTTGATCGTACTCAGTAGGATGGATTGCCGAGTCGTCTAAGTAGAACGTTGCAACCAGAGGCCCGTACGTAGGACTCGCATATTTAAAGCGGAGATGCAGGGGTATCCAGAAAGGAAGAGATAAGTTGGGAAGGTAGGTTGGATTAGGAAAGAAAGGTAGATATGTAAAAGCCCAGAAATGAGTATACGTGAAACAAATGATACAAAATCGCAAAGATAATATTGATTGATTAAAATACAAATATACTGATATCACTCGATAATATTACCAACAAGTAAATCAATCAACTATATTTTATGAGTATTTTGAATCCAAAGTAGTTAAAGGTTAAAAAAAGTGTGCATCATTATAGTACATTTCGTACCATGGGCGCAAAGTAAAAAAATCACGCCCGAATGCAAATGACAATGAAAATCGTGCCCGAGGTACAAACGACGTTTTTCTTTCCGAGGGTGCAAAGTCGAACTTTGCGCCCGTGGGCACACTTTGGGCCCGCTAATCACTTTGAACCCTAGAGCTGTTAGGTACTTTCCGGCCCGGAGGGCATACAATGTTCACTTGCTCAATAATTTAAGCCAAAAAACGAAAAATTTAACTGTATAATTACAAAATATAAAAAAATTAAAACCTTTTTTTTTAAATTTATGTCAGAAACACTGCATAAATACATACAGACATTTTGACATATATGTAGTCAATGTAGTGCACATAAGAACATTCTGGGAATCATCTACGGAGAAAAAAAATACGCACATACATAAACACATACATAAAAAGATACACACAAGTATTCATTCATAAATGAATAACTGCATGGAAAAATACATGTATACATGCATGTACACAGGCAAACATAAATACTTACATACATACGTACAGCAAATATAAATAAATACATATATCCATACATACATATATCATACATAGATACAAGCATTCATACATGCCTGCATACCTATATTTTTATTAACATTTTCATGCATACATACTGACACTAAGAAATATCTGGCACGCACAGACCGTAATAGCTGGTAATGCAGGAACTCTAAATGTGTTTTTAATCAGAGATGCTCTGTTGTACAGCTTCACAGCGCAATTCTAATGGTTGGAGGCACCCAAAAGTATTGGTGATGTGATTGCAAGGCACAATGGATCACAGCTCAAGATTGACAGTCTGAAACTGCCACTTTTCGATTTGACTAAACGTGTAGATTTGATGTATATATAACGTGTATAAGAAGCATCTTTCGCTTGCAACTAAGACAAGCGTTTAGAATATAGAACATATATTAGGTATATTTAAGCAGATATAATAAAGCAATGTAAATAGTATCATCGCAAAGATCGCAAAAAAATAAGCTAAAATACAGTTATTTCAGTTTGTATTGCTGTAAAAAAAACAGAATAACATGAAGTACTCGCAGAAGTTTCATTATGACAATGAGTGTACATTAAGGTCAAATGCAGTTTACAGTGAGATGCTCATTCTCTGCAGTAAAGTAATAGATATAATTGTTTTATACTGTGTAAATATAATTTGCTGCTAAAAATTTGTAAAGTAATCAACAAAATTTACCTGTCTGTTTATTTAAGTAAATGAATCTAATGCTTGTCGTAGAATTCAATATACGTGATAGAATCTAACGGGGATACAAGCAAACGATTGATGTATACTACATCATACACGCGGCTCATCTAGGTGGAAGCGTATTAGCTTCTCTCAACACTAATGGTCCGTACCTAATTTTTAAAATAAATACTAATCAATAAAAATTCCTAATATGAATTAAAAAACTTCTAATAATACATAGAGTGGTCTGAGAGAATGAAAAAAATCTTTCCCGAACGTGGTGCGAACACACAGCATCCTGTTAACCGGACAGACGCTCTTACCAATTGAGCTACCGAGAAACTGCGTGTCCACGACATTGTAAGTTCAGATTAATTTCATTCTCGCAGAAGAGCTGATTTTCACCCGAAGCTTGATTTATATATTCACTTATATTTACTTTATATACGAACTTATCTGTTGTTAAATATCAGATTACGATAGAAAACGCAGTAGATTTATATGTCATCATTGAAATGTTATCATTGAATAGAGTAGAACCATTTTTAATTTAGTTTTTAATAATTAAAATATCCATTCATTTTCGTTGTCTCTGTAAGGTAATGCAAAAATCACTGATAGTTAATTTTGTAATAAAAAAGATTTAAAAACTGCTAGTTTTACACCTATAAGACTACATCGCATCAACCCTAATTCATCAGATTGCGCGTCCGTGCCTAAGCGATAATGGCGTCTTTTAGGTATAAAAGTATACTTTAACATACGATTTTTACACGGTTACTCCATATATTATACATATAGACGACTTACGTATATAGACATATCTCTACACGTTAAAATGGCCACTATCGCTTAGGCACAGTAGCTCCACAACTTTTGCGGTACTGACTTACTTCAATACCTTTTTTAGCAGCGCGAGCTGCCATAGAGTATGGCGTTGATAGATATAACAACTGCATTGTAACGTGCTGGACATCGGTAAGTAGTGAAGCAGTAGGTCTGATATTAGCCAAGAGGTTATTCTCCTACTTCTGAACGCGTGATTAAAGGTGATTGTAAATAAACTACTATAACTATTTTATGTACTAAGGTTACATTATAGTTTTTACACATGGTTTTTTTCCTTTACATATTTTTTCATTACATTTTCCCATATTGTGGGTTTGGTATCATATTCGTAAAGTTACTTGTACATAATGCGTATTTTATATGCAAATTAAGTATGGTATAGTTCATTAGACGACATTTCTTATATTTATATGCTTAATCTTAAGTGAAAAACGATTACGATTTGGTTAGTAGAATATATATATATATATATATATGTATGTATACATACATATTTTCATGTTTGGTGACTTATGCGGACATTTTATGAGTAAATAGGTACTTATGCGGACACTGTTGGAATTATGCGGACGTCCACATAAGTTTTTTGAAATATATAAGTGTATCGATACTTGTGCAGACATTTAAGGTCGTTCTACAACGAAAAATGGATTTTGAAATAGCGAACTAGACGAAGCGAGTGAAGCAAGCGAGGTCGTAGTGAGCCACTGTCGGTAATGGATGCCTTCCACGCACCACCGAGGTGTTAGAGTACTATATAGTGTCAATTATATCGCTTTGTCCGCA
>JAPYYV010003354.1:0-18846 GCA_030522625.1 Copidosoma aretas
TTTTTTACATTCTGCATACTCACGTGCTCGGCCGAACTGATGAATCTTTGATGCGGTTGTCCGACGAGAGGAGGGGGCGGGGGGCCCGATCGGCGGATCCCCGCGACGGCGAGAGAGCGGTGCGCGGCGATACCCGCGCAACGAGCGGCGTTATCGCCGAAAAGTAACGTCTCGCCGGGCGCTCGGTATGCGGGTCCCGCGACTCGGCGAGGGCGTCGACCTTTGTTTTCGGCTTTGGTGCGCTGCGCTCCGCTGAATTTGGGGTTTGCGAATTTTTTAGCGTCGCGTGTATTATACATCATGTACGTGCGATGTGCCGTGATCCGAGCGCGGGACGGATGGTTGGAAAATAAATTTGGGACGGCAAAAGGTACGGGCATCTGATATAGAGAGGAGAGTTAGTGCAGGCCGTTCGCGGAAAGTATGGCTGGGCGTCGGTTTTTCCGTGGCAGGCGGTCGCGAGTGTGAGCTTGACCTCTTCCCGTTATAGTGTTGGGATAGCGGACCGAGCTCGATGGATAATCCATACTTTGCCGTGTGTCTTACTAAAAACCGCCTTTCTTGGAGTGTATTTCTTGACGAATTTTGGAGATGGCATTTTTCTCATCTTGTTTACATCCAATGTATTTTTCCGTCTGGCAAAGTTACAAAAAGATCTTCGGAGAAACGGTCTCGATTGCGACCACGAACGAACTTCGGTATTCGAGGGACAAGTGCGGGTACAGTAAAAAAGATTACGAAAAAAAAAAATCGATCACCCTCAATCAGAGCTCCGGTCGGCATGTCCTGGACATTCCAATGGCCTAAAATTCGATCTCGACGAGGTGCACATGTATATATACGCACGCGCAGGTTATGTAAAAGCTCGCGGTAAGAAAGGCATTTACCAACTTTAATGGCTTCCTGTTCATATATCAGAAAAAACAAAAAACAAAAAAAATGCAAGAAAACACCAAAAAACCGAAAGAAATGCTCTATAAAGCAAAACGTTGCGGGACAGGTATGACAGAGAGAAGAGAGAGAGAGATGGTAATGCGTGCCGGCAGATAAACGTCTCGAGAGCACGGACGGGCACACACTGCACTGCAGCAGACGTGGTACTTTCATCTCCGCGCAATATGCATGTAAATCGAAAGTATATACATATACACACACACTTATAACAATAATAATAATAATAATAAATATGAGAAGTAGATGGAGCGGCCACGCCGCTGTTGTCGCTGCGGCCGCGGCGGCGTGGAAAGCGATTATTATTAATGCACGAGAGCAGCAGGAAGGAAGGGAACTCGCGATCTGGAAGTGGGTGCGTGCGTTTGAATGGGTTTTCCGTGCGAGCTGGCTGTACAGCTGCAGCACACGCGATGAAAATTCGAGAGCGTTTCGCCGAATTCGAGGTTTCTTTTCGAGTGGACGCCTCTGTTTTGATAGAGGGAGAGAAAGAGAAACGGTTTTTCGTTTATCCTTTCGTTCGCTTGCTCTTATTGGCGCGTGATGTATCTTGTCGAGCCCAAGAGAGGAAAAAAATATAAAAGTATCATGCATGCTATTTTTCATCTTCCATTGAATTCACTGACAAATATTTGTAATAACTTGAACAGGAACGGTAATACCCAGCAATCACTTTTTATATCGATGAAACAGAATATCCAATATCATAACTTTGATAATCCAAAAACCTTTTGTCCATCTAATATCCATAATAATAAACCACCAATAAATTTCTCAAACCATGATACTCCGTCTCTCGTAACAATCGTCATAACTTCCAATCACCAGCACTACACAATTACGGCAACGATTCGGATACATCAGTCATCACTCGATAGACATCCCGTAAAACACTTGCAGTAGCCTCATCATCATCATCATCATCACCGTCAGACACACAATAAGCTCTATGGGTTTTCGGGGCGGTCTCGTGTTTTTCTCCCGCTCGATTGATCCTGATTTTATTGTATTGGCACAGAGAGAAAGGGAGAAAGAGATCCTCTTGCGTTTAATAGTGGACGTCTCGCGTCCGTAGGTTTAACATATCAGCCTTCCCCCTTATACCCTTTCGGATCGGAAATGGGGGTGACAGTATCGCGTGCACTGGTTGTATACGGTGATCAATTCGCTCCCCTCCTTCCATTTTGTTCCTTCATTTCTCTAACTATAAGTGTCCTTTTATTTTTTCCGTCCTTTTTACACAATTAATTTCCGTCAATCACCAACCATAGTCGATAACAATTCACCGAAAGGCTCACACCATCACAGATCACCAAAATAATAATCATATTCATAGGAGTAGAAATTAAACTAAACCTCGACACCATAAATCACAATAAATGGGACGCCACATACAGTAGTGCATTGATATTCCGCTCAGCCTCCCCTGTGACACCAACACCACCGCCACCGCCCCCCAAATCACTTTTTCCACCCATTACTCGTACAGGGCACCCCCCCTGAAACCCCGGCAGTACACAGCGTCCGGGCGTTTCACTCGTTCCTACACACCCCACTTCCCCCCCCCCCCCCTCCCCCTCCCCATCATACACGCAATCAACCCTTTGTGTCACTCACGTCTTTCCCAAGCCCACGGCGCACGTATAATACCGCACATTACAACCCCTTCCCCCTGCGCCATCACCTTATGTCCCTTACCGGCCGGGCAAACTCTCTTTGTCCCATCGACCATGGTGCCTATCCCTCTCCAATCCAGACCTAGCGAGGAGCCTTTGCGTAGGTATAGGTATCGATCCGAATCGTCGAATATATTGCGCAACGCCTCGTGCCAACCGCACGTGACTGCCGTCACCGCTGCTGCGAACGCGTTTAATCCTGTACCTATCCATACCCCCGTCGCACCCAGCACCGTCGGATATACTCGTCCATCAATTAGCAGCTCGCTCGTGCGCGTCTCTGCACCACCCATATACGTATACCACCGTACGCTATATGATGGTTACCGGCCCTTTCGTCGATGCTACAACCGCTTGTATACGGACCGGCGTTGACTGAATTGCCGATTGAGGGCTTTGTTCCCCGTGCGATCGCGTCACCTGCGGATTTGCCGCTGATGCTGCTGGATGCCTGGACTCGAGGCCGATCGGGTTTTCGTTGTTATTTTGAGCGATAATGAGGGATCCACGAAACGCGCCAACGCCCAGTAGTTTTGTTGTTGCGGTTGTAGATCGGGACCGTAGTAATAAGCTCGTTGTACTGAAATCGGTTCGTAATAATGATAGTGGACTCGCGTGAGTATACGCCAGCTGAACTCAGCGAATCTGGGTTTTGATTCCGTTCTGTGATTACATTATTCTAACATTTTAAATTTATGTAGATTGTTAAACCAGCGCCACTCGTTTTTCCTAGGACTCCTCCACCGATAAAGTCAGCTAATGTTTTGTGAGCTTACCGTTTTCGGCTGATCGGCCTTTGGTTTTCGATCAACCGTGCAAAAATGCTATCGATAATTCGACGTCCACATTAACCCCGCCCCCTCCGGTCCAACCTCCCGTCTCCTCGTGACCGGACGGCCCTTTACGGACGATCCCTAACCGCGCGCTTTTCCGTGTGTTGCAGGTGCGCGGTGACGCCGCCTCGTTGATTCGCAGCTACCTCGGGCCGATCTACGGCGAGCACGTGCTCGACATTTTGACCAGACAGGCCCGCGACATCCTGGTCTGCGCCTACCACGGCAACCTGGAGAACTTCGTCAAGTCGTACCTCTTCCCGGCCGTCAAACTGCTCAGCGAGGTCAAGCGCGTCGCTTCGAAAAAGGTAAGGAGTTCTTTTCACGTCCATACTGTTATTATTTTGTGCGACGCCGTATTGGTAATTCTACGCAAGAGCCACGCTTTTGGTTCGTGCATCGTTACGTTTATCGATTAAAAAACAAACAATCTCCTGAAAAAAAAAAAAAAAAAAAACAATAAAAATCGACCATTCGCCATTCGCAGTCGCGAATGCATACAGTTGTAATATCACGGCTATACCACCGCACGTGCAGCGCGCTCCGACGCAACAACCTCGGAACATTGTGCGTGCGAAGAAAATGACACCTGAATAATGCCCCCGCACCCACGCGCCTGCGCGTTTTCCCCAATGCGCATTTTGAATCAATGCCCGGCCTCGCGCAACCGGCGTTTACGCAACCCCATACATCCTTGAACGGGGAAAGAAAGGGAATTTTTGCAAAATCTCGCGGAAGGACGCGCGCGCGATCAATTAGCATCCGCGCTTGGAATGCGTGTGTATGTTATAACGTACGCGCTCTCTTGTACGCGGGGAGAGCCTCGATTTGCATTTGTGAATCACGAATGGCGGAAGGGCACCGGCATGAAATTTCTCCGCAGCCGCGTATACGGTACAGGGGGGAGGGGGGGATCGGTCGCGTGACGCAATATGGATATTATGGTGCGTTGCGCATTGTGTACACCGACGAGCGGATGCGATTGATGGAGAACACGCCTCGCGGCAGCGGAGATCTTGGGGCTTGGATCGAGTGCTCGGGGAGTTTTGCGGAGTTTTGTGTGCGGGTATGCACATAGTGTGCGAGAGGAACGACGGTAAAAGAAAAAGGGTCGTTCGCCGTGCATGCAAGTGTGTATCAATAGGCTCTGCTTCGTAAGAGAATGAACGTTTTCACGGTGATGCGAGTCGAAGACATTTACAATTTTTCTAATCAGGGGTGGAATTTTTATTATTTTAAACATAATTTTTTTGAGTCAAAGGCCAATGTGGAAAATAGTATATTACGTAACAAGTGTGAAAAGTAGGTGTTTTCTGTGCAAGTGTGCGTATGCTATTTTTTTTATCCTTCGAGAGCGATAAATTTGAATTTCCATTGTTCTCATTCGCCGCTTCGACACGTGAACCCGTGTTCAAAGTAAGCACTTCTTACGCGATGCTAGAATCCGACAGTTTGCACTCTCTGTGCAAGTACGAGAAGCTGATCATCGCATACTGAGTATAAAAAAAATAAATGATTAACCATCGAAAGCGCACCATTCTCGAATAGAAGTTATGAAGATGACAAAGAATTTAATCAAACGCAAATGCCAAAGTACGCGTTTTCGTGTTTGACACGTTCCAAAGAGCTCAGGCTCCCATCCGGGAGACCGTAATTTCGTACTACTGTGTAATTTAAAGAAGAATCTGGCTGACACGCAGAAACGATCAAAGGAAGCAGCAAAAGAACGAGAGATGTGAATGATACACACGTACACGCATACGGCACATAACACGAGGTGTGTCGCGGACGGAACGAAGATTTATCGCCATTTAGAAATGTGTAATTACGATAAGGCCTCTCTCCCGTCCGATCTGCCTCTCTGGCTACAGCTCACGTATATATGTATGCGCATATATACGCGCGCGCCCGCGTCTTTATCCAACGTCCGCAGGTGTAATTTTCGTATTCCCTATTTGCTTTCGTTGAGAGCGCACGGTGCTCAAGCGCGCGCGGCTACTTTCAGATTCCGAGTGCCGATACCGATACGTAATTCGACTGTTCTCACGTTAATTACGGGCGGGGCCGCGCGTTTATCATATTTTTTCCCTCCCGTAAATCCGGGGATTCTTTTTTCATCCCCCACTCTTCTCTTTGCCGATCTCTGTGTTTTATGATTTCGAGGAAACAGTTGTCTCGTGCGATCGGTTATGCGAGTTGCATAAATGTGGGTAATGCCGGAGATCGACGTCGGATAATGTCTTGCATGGAAGTGGAATATATTATGTAGTTTTTTTTTTTCTTTTGTTACAACTACATATTATTATTATTACACGTGTGACGCGCAAAATATACACAAGTGGCGCGTAATTACCGGTAATATTCTATTAATAGCGCCCTATCGCCGGTAACATCGCGATCTGCGAATTCAATCGAGCGATTACGTGAGCATGCAAATCGTTCGGGCTTCGGTGTACACCTTGTGTGCTTGCATCAGTTCGAAAAATGACGATTTTTCGCGTTCCCCGCGAGCGACAGGCGCAGAATTGTTACATGCGGTTTTGCGATAAGATCCAGTGCAACAACTTACTCCGGTTTAGGGAAATCGCGTGAATTCGACGGCGCGCCGTACAATCGCCCAGGATTCGTTTCCTCTCGCATCTAACAACAAAATTACTCAACGCACACCAGACCGTGTACCATTATTTCCCAATGGTGCAGCTTTGTCGGATCAAAAATCCGCCTAATCCATCCTACGCAACAAGTTTATCATCGTCACGATTTGCGTCTATACACGCGGTCGCACGTACATAGGTATAACCTCCTCTTCGCCGCAGTGCAGATTAAAATCTCGGTACGGAGACCGTAAAAAAAGCCTCGGAAGGGCGTAAGCGTGGCAAATCCGACGGACGCGCGCGCAAAAATCGGCAAACGGCTAAGCTCAAAGCGAGTCGGGACTTAATGCGATCGTTTTGTAAACGCGCCCTTTCGGCACCCTTTGTGAGAGCATCGTCTCTATTCTCCGCCTCGGCTCACCTCCCCCTTTTTCTCTCGTTTTTGCTTACTCACGTTACCACTAGCTCTAAGCGTCGTCGTGTGTATTTTAATGAGGCCCCTTTTACTTTTACAACCTCGGCTTTCTTGAGTTTCTTTTTTTTTTTTCCTGGTGTTTTTATTGGTGCTTTGAGTAAAGGTTTGAGTTGATGCAAAAGTTTTATCGCATTTGAGTTGGTTCATGTTTCTAAATGCGTGTCAAAGTAAGAAAGTGCTGTGTTGAAATATCTGTTTTGGCAGTTTGTAAATGCTCTTTTATTAGACAATGTATGCAAATATATTCAGAGATGTAGTAACGCCGAGGAAACCCACAATTGTTGGTTTGCATTCGTTATTTTCTAACTATCAGTGTGTTGAAGAAAAAGCTTGGACAAACATAATTAAATTTTTCTGCATACGCATCCACATCGATAAATTCAACAACGACAAAAATCTCAAGAGCATAAAAATCACGCGGGAGTAACAGGGCGATGAAAAATGATGAAACCACACGTGTAGACTCGTGCAATGCCACATCAGCAGCGCATCAACCCGACGACAAGTCACCGTAGGGCCAATTTGCAAGCCCAATACAAGGAAGACGACGACGACGACGACGAGGAGGAAGAAGACATAATCTGCATGACAATTCATCCTTCTCATGCCGGCGGTGACGCCCTCGTCGTCGTTGTCGTGTACACACGTCCCTCCGTCTTCTTCATTCCTCGCGAACATCATCCCGCATCCTTTTGCCGCGTCTTCGTTGAATATACATCGAATTAACGCTCGCTCGTGTGCACTGTACAGAAGGGGGCCGCTGTGTGGTTATCCGCAGAAACGAATTGTCATGTTCTCGCCTGGTGTGCAGGGTGTATATGTATGTATAATGTACGCACGTGGGAGGGTTCGGGGGAGATATTCGAGAGCTGCACAAAACGCTCTTAATTGAACGTGGGGAGCTTTCCCGCCCTCGTTTCCTATTGCCCCGATGGATGTGGATCGATGGAGGGTAGGGGCCGCGCGCCTGGGTACGCCGAGATATTGGCCCTTTCGGGGTTGGGAGGGTGCCTCGAGGGGGTTTCGTCGAGTCGGCATCTTTCCTTGGCCCGCGGGAATGGAGTGGATGATGATTCGGGGAAAGGGCCCATTGTCGTCGTCGTCGTTTGGTGCTTTTGCCGGTTTCGCGCTGACGAGGCGGCTATAGGCGGCGGCGGTTTTGTGTGCCTGTAATATGCTGCACTTAATAAGTGCGTTAGGCTTTTTCGTGGGGGAAATTTAGGTAAGACGAGGGAGTGAGACACGGAACGTATATTGCTGGATATTCAGCGCCTGTCATCGCTCATCCTTTCTCACATCACGAATTTTCTCATCATCGCTGTTCACAAATTACCATTACCGGCATTGTCCATCATTTATCATTGCTTGCTTGTTTCTGTTTTATCACAAATTTTATAAGTATTATACTTCTTCTCGTTCATCATTGCTAATCATGAGATCATGCATAGTCGTTTCACTCGTGTCTGAAATTTCAAGTTATCATTTATTTGATGTACTAATCATCAAGTGGCGCTGCTGAAAATGTAATTATAAAATGTTTTTTGAAAGTATACGCGAAGTATTCAGTCGGAAACTAACATGTAGAGCAGTACAGACTTGGATGTATCAAGGATACGACAGAATTCCTTATCTGTAAACTGCTTCGGCTCACGATCTTCCTAATTCGTGCGCACACTCATTTGCAGGAGTGTTAATTGAAATGCAAGTTGCGTACGAAACAACCGTTAGTTCAAACATGACACTCGCCAAGCTTTTCACACGAAACCGAGCGGCGCGACATTCCCCCGATTTTTCCTCGAAAATGTATTTGTCCATCCCGTTCCGGAGTTCAACAGTCGAGCACACAAATTACGCGTCGTTTTGAAAAACGTTATGCCAGTTTGATGTAAATATGATTAGTTTTTTTGAACCGAGCCTTACCCCATAATTTTTTCACGTATTCAGAGAGTACCCCCGCGCATCACCGATCGACAATATTAACAAGCTCGTAGCTCTTTAGCAAACACAATCAGGGGCCATAAAAGACAAAAAAAAAAAAAAGAAAAGCACACACACGCATAACAGTCATCGACCTGCAAGCGCCTGGCTACAAAAAGTGGGAAAAAAAGAATCACGTCACGCACACATCCTCAAGCCTCGTTTGTATACTCACACGCACACCTTACGTCCACGACTCTTTTTTTTAACGGCCGACTCGGCGCCACCCACGACAACGGACGGACAAACAGACTCCCTCTCGCCCGATAAATCCCCCTCCCATTTCGTTATTCACACCGGCAAAAACCGCGTCCAGCTCCCCCCCGCGGCCGTGCAAAAACACGCGTACATATCCCCCCGCGCGTGCCCGATAGATAAGCCCGCGCGATCGATGATCCCTCACGCGTGCCGCATTATAAATATACCCCCGCGTCGTCCGTCGCCGCCGAGATTGCAAAAAAGCACCGCCGAGGACTTTCACGACAACGACGGGTCGTCATTACCCGCCGGGCACTGTAACAAATGTGGCGACTTGGCTCCCTGCCGGACGCGCGCGAAAAACCGGCCGTGTATACACGTTGTAATACCTACCGACGCTGCTGGCTTGAATAATCGGAGAAACGCGCGGCCGGTGACCGCGCGCGCCAATCTCCCGGCGCGTCGATCACCCGCGAGTCGAGCGCGCGCGGGATGCCGGGGAGTCTCGGGCGAAAGAGCCCGTGTGTTATAATGCTCTCGAGGCTCCCGAGCGGGCGGGGAAATTTCGGACACACTCCGCGGAAGTTGTGCGGGACGTGCTTTTACGAGTGCTTTTACACGCTATTGTGCGAGGCGTGATGAGAGAGCAATGCTTTTTCCCCTCCTCTGGTTTACGGCCTCGGTGGGGGTTTTCGTCCTCGCGTAAGCACCGCCCGCGCGAGGAAAAATCATGCTTCCGGGTTGTTGTTGTTTACGGGGCCCTTTGGACTCGGGCGTCGAAACTACTGTCCGCGCGTTTAGCGAAAGCCAAGTAGTTTCCCCCTCTTAGGAAAACCATCGGGCGAGGAACGGCGATCGATCGACGCGTCCCGTCCGAATCGCCCGATCTCCACCTAGTCCGCCTCGTGCGTGTTGATAAACACATACCCACAAGCAAGTGGCGACGACCACCTGCAAGTTCGCGCTAACGAGACGCGTTCGCTCGCGCGTCGCGGGGGATATGTGGACGCGTGGGTAAAAATGTGCAAGTAGAAACTCTCCTCGAGCGCGCCGCGGGAGCGAGGGAGAAAAGAGCGGATGCTCCGCTTTCCAACATCGGCTCGTCCGCGACGAGAGAGAGAGAGAGAGAGAGAGGATACGTATGGGTAAGTAAAGCGACTGGCCCATATCTGCCAAATTGTCTCCGGGAACGCCGGCGCTCTTACGTGTGTGCAGTATACGTGGTACTTTTTTCCTCCTCCGACGCGACTCTCAGGATTCTTCTTCTTTCTTTTTTTTCGTCCGGGCAGGCGGAACTTAATCTTGGATGTTTGTATGTAGCATGCTGCAGTCGTCATACCTCATTGGTTTTGTGTGTAATGCGTTGCAAGCGATCAAGAGCGTTGAAATGATGCAAGCGAGTTCAATTTTTTAGGAGAATCAAGGACGTATGCTCTCGCAATTATTGAAAATAACATTTGTCGTTTGAAACGTTAGTTATAGTTTTTGTACAATCTTATAATCGTTTGAAAATGTTAAGTGTTTCAAACTACACGATTTGTCTGTTGTGAAATCTTATCAAGCATCTTTATCATTTGTTACAAATTATACTACTTTATCTCGTGGTAGTTTTCGCCTTTCACTTTTGCCAGCGTACAGTAGTTTGTCGCCAAAATGAAAAACGTTAAAACGATGGAGGTGTAGGAAGCATTGCATCTCTTATTCTGCATTTGGATCACTATAAAAATTATTAATAACTAAAGTCTTACGCAAGATGAATGTTGGATGTTGAACCTTTCCAGTATATTTCGTTTATATATTTGTCGAAAATAATCATAGTTAATTTTGCCCAAGTTGTAAAAATAAGAGGAAGGAAGCTTTCGAAAAAGATCATTCGATGATAACATTAAACTGTAAGTTCCATCACCACCTAACAACTCAGAAATTAACACGCAAACTTTGACCATGGGAAATCAGACACCTTTGAGTACCTATATACCACATTATTTTTTACAACATCTCATTCAAAGTTTTAATTTCTCTGCTCTTTCGATTAAACTGCAGTAAAATGCAATATATTTTACAATACACGCGAATCGTTTAAAATTGAATCTTCACGTACAAAATACGTTAATTCCAGCTAATACAGCACCAAATGAAATCGTCCCGTCCGTACACCTCGCAACGCACAAATTCAGCCTCAAACTTCCGCGTTTCTATAGAAACCGCCGCGACTCGACGACACTTATACGAGCGCATTATATACATCTGCTAGTTATATTAAGTACCTGCCGGCCGGCCGGCCGTTCCTCCTCTCTCTCTCTCTCAGCGCATCCGCGTGGCTCCGTTATGCAACTCTGTAAAACGAAATCCTTTCATATGCAAAAGTGTATTACCGCAGATGGATAGGATACACTCGCATGTCCCGCCGCGCGTTTCTGTACCCGACCATCATGACGACGGCGCGACTTGGTTCTCCGTCGCTGAAGCACATAATATAATGATTCGCCGCTATTGCGAGGTGTGTTTCTGCAGCCTGTATACGATGACTCGCGGGAAATGGAAGTGAACTTGGTTTCCTCTCTTTGACACCTAACTCGCTGTCATTCCGATGTTTAGAGCCGCATTAGCAAGTGTAATGTTGTGTACAGGCTGTATTAAATTGTGCGATCGCCGTGACTAGACTTTCTTTTTCTTTTTTTTCTCCAGTACTTATTACTATTATTGTACATACCGAGAAATAACACGAATGTGTCGTAAGGCACTTACTCCATCGAATATGCACGTACAAGATACCCGGGCTATTAGCGCGATTAGTTCGGAATCGGTGAAAAAACAGTCTTTAAACATACCATTAAAAAATAAAAAGTGCCATACAGATTCTGGCACTCTCTCACGAGTCTCAGGTGAGACCGAAAAACACGAACGCCATCGCTGCTGCAGTGATCGGCTACTTACATTATCAGCGATAATCGGACGCGCGTCGCGCGTGGAAAAGGTGTCAGGAATCGCGGGCGCGTAAATATCGCCTACCTACATAAGTACCGGCCTCCGCGTCTTTCTATTGCGGCCTTCTTTTTTTTCCGATTGCGACGAATTTTATCGCGGCGATAAAGAGTGTTGGATCAGTGTAATTTATGTAAGAGGTTCAATCAGCCCACTTTTTCAAATCGAATTACCATTCGCGCCGATTAAACTTGAACGGGGGTAACGGGCTCTTTGACGATCGCCGCGGTTGCATCCCGAGGTTCAATAAATTCAGAGGAGTTTTGCAATCCCTATCACGAAGATCGTATCATATTTTATCTACGAATCAACCATCGCAGTAGCCATGGAAAAGAAGCAACTCTTCTATCGTTTCACCACCCCGCTATAACAATGTAAAGCCTAAAGATGCGCGACCCTTTGCGATCCTTCCATCGAACTGTTTGTTCGACCCAACCTCCTGCAAGCACCATACGTAGCGGCACGTGCTCGCGCGCGCAAAAAAAAATCAAACGCCCCCGGTGTTCTACTTCAACTATATACAGTCGCAGTGCGCGGCGCGGAAATCGCCAGAGGCGTAATGCGCCTCGAAATGATCGGCGGCGTGGCGTTAATGATAAGGGGAGATCTTGTCGCGCGGGTCCATCGGATGCCTTTAATTTTACGCCGTTTTTGCCATCTCCCCCCTTTCCATCGGTTATGTACCGTCCAGAGATGGCACGGATCGTACCCGTACACGTAATATATGTGGAACGTAAACGCGCCGTTCGTGCGTTAGCGCTCGGGGTAATTATCTAATGGCTCCAACGTCCGTCCGTGGAGTTTCAGGGGGGGAGGTACGGCCGAAGGAGGAGGTCTTTCAGCGTTTAGTAGCGGCACTTAGATTTGATAGATTATGGGTTTGTCAGCCTCGCTCGGCGGGACGTGCGGCCGATGATCGCTGCTGCTGCTGCTGCTGCTGCTGGTTTATTAGATGAAACTTGCAAGTCCGTGGATCTTTTTTTTTCTTTTTTTTTAGAAGCGGCTGCCCTCGTTCGGACGTTAATTCATCTCATTAAGCTGTAATGGACTTTTAATGCGCAAATTATAGCAGTAGGCGAGCATCTTTTTCATTTTTGTGTCCGGGCGTTGATTAGAGTAATAACAGGTGTATACTTGCTGAGCTATTATTGTTTTTTGTGGATAAAAAGTTCTTAATTCATGACAGTTTCGACTAATAATCAGTAGAGCAGAGGAAATACCTATCATACATTTATTCGTACTTCATGAATCGACAAAAATAACAATCAAAGTTTCCAAGCGTGAAATTTTTCACGAGTTGTTGCTAAATATTGATGGGATTGCTGTACACGCAGTGATTCGAAAAAAGAATCGGATTCATTACGATTGTAAGTATATTAGCTCGTATGAATAGGCGTAGATCGGATATACGCCCAATACGCCTTCTATGATGACAGGCAAAATTTCACCTGACGTAATACGTCAAGAGCGAGTTACCTTTTATATGCAAACACGAATGTTAATTTTTTTCAATTTCATACCCCTCACACCATAGCTAAGGTATGCATGGCCTCGTCCAAACCATCCGACACACCTTACACATTATGGCATCATATTTACCGTAATGTATAAGCCTCGATATTTCCATACGAGATTGCCAAAGTATTTCAGCAACTTCCGATATAACTGTAGCGGAGAATTGGATGTATTGTACGTAAGCTTGTTTTCCATCCAAAAAAAGCTTTTGAAAGGGACGTAAGCGAAGTTTTAGAACGTACCCCGGCAATAAAAAACAAGAGCTTGGACTTTGGCGAGGAATTATTTCCTTTGAACTTGGCGAGCAAAAAAATTTTCGCGAGAAAAATGTTCGTCACTCATCATTATTCAAGGCTACGTGTGCAAAATACGATGCTCGAGTTGAGCATCAGCAGAGCCGAAGCCATTGTCGTGAGCGCAGCTTCGTTTTCCGCGCCGCGTCCTCTCGTTACTTTGTTGATTTATTAACCAGCGAACGATCGCCCTCGTAATACCTGTGCTGCCACTGCTACCATACAACCACACGATATTCTCGTTAAGCAAGCGGTCGCGTCTCAAAGGAGTACAGTCGTGCAAGTGACGAGCGTAAAATTCGCACGACGAACAAAAAACGCCCGCTTTCTCCGAGGTCTGCCGTATCTACTATCGCTCCCTCTCGGGTATATAATTAGTGTAGGTGTTGGCTTCTCGATTTCAAGGACTCGCGAGTGATTTACACAAAAGGGATTTTTTTTTTCCTGCTACGGTATGCGGGGAAAAAAAAGATCTTGAGGCCAATACTTACTTATTGTTTGTTAAATTGCTCGTACGTGAATGAAAGTTACGGATTTTGTTTCAAGCATTCAATGATGCATCGTGACTTTTGGTAATTTTAAAATAGGCTCAAGCATACTATTTCAAACTTTGATACAGTTATATTCTTGATAGCCAAAAACTATTCGTACATTACCAATTCAATAATAAATTATTTCATAGTCACATTTAATCGTGCGTGTGATATGTAGTTCATTCTGCGACTCGCGCCCCCGTAAACAAATCTCATCCGGAAAATCAAGAATGTCTGCTTGTGCATGTACGTAATACGCATTCACTTGCGGCGCGGCGTTGGAGGATGACAAGCGCGGCACTAGATCTATCTTATCGCGATCTGCCATCGACAGTACGGCACCGGTTGAGTATATAAGCCGTACGGCTCGTGCTTCGACACGCCTTTAATTTACGAGCTATGAATTCGTCAGCTGATAAAGTGTAGGATGAACAGGTTTGTGATTCTTAAAGAGTTTTTCGATCGATTAAAAAATCATGGGATAATGACTGGTTGTTAATTGTTTTATGAGCTTTTTTACTTCCTCGTACGGGAAGCTTTGTAGCGGACGAAAAATCGAGTACTATACACAGATGATAATTATGCTCTCTTTAGCTTTGAATGAAATCATGTCACTCCTGCAAAAATTTTCGGATTCATTTTTGCTTTTTGATTATATTTGCACAAAAGAACAATATTTTTTCACAGTTTAATTTTTTCTATTTTGATCGTCAAATAACGGTTTTTCACTCTTTTTATTTTTTTATCAATTTTATTTCAAAAAGTATGGAATAGCTTTATTTTTATTTTCGAAGAATGTAGCCAGTAGTGGGTTAATCCTTTTGAAAGTTACAAACGAAATAGACGATTTTTCCTTTTTTAATTTTTGTAACGAGGATTAATTTTATTTTCATAAAATGTTCCCAGATGTTTCCAATTCTTGAGGTAAAAATAAATCGGCAACCCTATTCAATTTCAAATATTATGTGTATTTACGAGCAATTAATTATCATTTGAAGCTACTTTTTAATGAATTATAATAATAATGGATATAAAATAATATTGGTTGATAAGTATTTTTTTCCTACCGAACGTTATACCATTACCGAGCCAATAATTAATCGAAGAGCCGCAAGAAACTTATCGGGAAGAGCATCATCTCAATAGAAAGTGAATCTTACCCCCTCGCCACGTTTGCTCTTTTTTGCCATCGACAACCTGGCCAACGCAGCTTGCAAGACTTCCGCGTACAGCGTCGAACGAGAGGATCCGCAGACCCGATGAATAAAAAAGCTCGTCATAATTAACCTTGACTTGCATCAATTTTCCTAACATCGAATAATTACAGCCCGAACGCGCGCGTCGGCGAAATTCTAATCAACGCCACGAAAACGCGTTTGATAAAATTAAGTGTCAATATAATAAAGCGATGATTCAAAACAAACTGTGAAGAATTAAATTAATTAATTGCACCATTATATAAAGCAATTCGAGATAGATATCGCGATTTTTCGTTCCCGCGTGGGATATACCCCGTGTATATACGTATTATACATACGTATTCGTCCACACACGTGCAACACATCGGAGATTAGATCGCTAATTTATCCACATATATCTCTTCGCGGCGCTGGCACTTCCGTCTTCGGGGCGTATAAATATATATGTGGTGTATGTATAGGAAGCGCGAATTAACACGCCTCTCGCCTATAAGAAGAACATAGAAAAAACAAAAAACAAAAAACAAAGAACCAACCGCTTGCTCGTTCGAATCAATAACGCTTCGCGATAATCAACCACCGGTCTCTCCCTATAAATACGCTCCATCTCGGCGCACTCTTTAATTCAAGCCGCTCGTTTGCTTTTTGTTTTCCATCATATTCGTTAATGCACACGTAGGTTTATGGTACACCGAGACGATGAGGACTTTTGCCCGCGAATGAGTGTGTTTTAAGGAGTCTGGGCGTGTAAATTAATGTAAGTACATACCTATGGGTACAGGGATGCGGAAGCGCCTGTGTAATGAGCACCCGTGCTCGTCTTTACACGCTCTGGAGCGGAAACTGCAGAGAAAGAAGATCAGCTTCCTCGCAAAAATGTCCTCCGTAGTCTCGTCGATGGGATGAAATTATTAGTTCGGTCACTAACGGGAGAGGAACAACGGGATTAATAGCTGAAATCGAGAAAACGGATACACCTTTAGTTATGTTTATTTTTTTTTAATTCAATCGGCATTCGTAGACGTTTCAATGAATGGTGATAAAACTTTCTATCGATACAATCAAAATTTCAGCCTTATCAATGCTCGAATAAACATACAACGATGAATTATAAATCACCGTGCGATCAAAGCTTTTTGTCAGTGATATTGTTATTATAGTACGTCTCACCCCACCCTCTCGTGATAACGATCCATATCGAGCGACGATTTCCCAAGTTTTCATCCCCTGCGTATACATTGTATACACGCGTTCACACACCAGCGTACCTATACACGCACGATTTCCGCTCGCCAATCGCAGCTCTCGCATCTCGCACACGCACACGCAGAGCGCATACGCAGAAAGCTACGGGCGCGCGGGGCGCAAAGTCCGTTTTTCTTAATTGGAAGGTACATATGTATATAAAGAGGCCCAGTGCTCTCGCGACCCAGTTGCCTGCATCCGCGGTGCTTTCGTGTTTTACACACGTCTATATCTGTAGCCGTCGTCGGAGAGGTAGATATACAACTGTATGTACAGGTAAACCCTTGCGCGGAGACAGGCCCGCCGATCTTTTATTCTCGTTTGTGTTTTTTTCCTCCTTTTTGCCCCCCCCCCCCCCCCTCTCTCTTCTGTTCCTCTCGTCCTGTGTATACACATCGGTCCTCTCTTGTCGTAGTTAACTGCTACAACAGCAGCAGCAACTTCAACGACAGCATACATACGAAGGTCGCATTGTGTCCCACGCTTGCGAAAGTATATAATACCTACATGTGCATAATATATACTTTGCTTGCAGTGTGGGTGTGTGTGTCAGCAAAGCGCTGCCCCCCCCCCCCCGCCCGTGTGCCACACCACCATTGGCAGTACCTCCTCCTCGACTTATGTTAGGTGTGTCGTCGGAGAGAGTATATGGTTGTTTTGCTTCCTCTTTTCTGCGCTAGACTTATTTACGGGGGAGGAGCTCGCTGCCCCGTAGTTCCGTTAGGGGTGATTCTTTCGCTCGTTATCCAAGTATATATATATAGTTGAGGGTCGCTTGTTGCTGATAAGACATGTCGTTCATTTCGAGAGCTGCGTTAATAACTGAACTGAATTTATATTGGTGCTTTTGTAATTCTCATATCCTGATTTTTGCTCTGGTCGATTCGGCGGAAATCATCCTATAGTGCATTACCTATGAACGTGAAAGTATAACTTTGTCACGAATCCAAAGTACCTATAAATAAATACCCTCGCTGTCGAGTCCTCGTTTCAAGGAGAACATTTATCACCCCGAGTATTTCACTTCAATCAAGCACGTACGATAGCATTGACCCCCAGCGCAAGATGCACAAAGCGTGACGCAGACGCAACAACAACTGCAGTATGCAGTGTATGGAAGTAAGTATGTAGGAGTAGCTCGGATCGGGACGAAGACGCAACTCCACGTCGAAGCACGCGAGCGTCGCATCCACACGACATCGGAGAACACACAAGAGCGGATGCGTTTTTTTTTTCTTTTTTTTTTTTTCTTTTTTTTTTCGTTACTCTTCAACCGCGAGGAGGGTGGGAGGGCGCTGCAACAGGGAGAAAGATACAATCGTCTTGTTCAAGGTTTCGCGGCACGTTCGACATCTTCCGGAACATCGTCCTGCATATATAACGAGCGCCGCGAGAAAGAGACGCTGGACGAAACCGACGACTGCGGGGTCTCGGATAATACTTATATTCTTTCGTTCGAAAGCAGAGATGCGAGGAAACACCGGAAAGTCAGTGCATAATATAAAGTACCGAGGTGTACGTACGTCAGCCTGCCTCTCGTGCACTTGGCTCATGGAGCCGTTTTCGTGTAAAGTATCGTGTAGTTGACAGTGGCTCTTGTTGGGAAATTTAATAGAAAAAATTTGAAATTTTTAAATTATGTCCTCTTTTATATTGCAAGAATTTTCGTCAAGTTTCCGATTGTATTGAAAAATTTTATTTTATTTTCATTCAAATTGAAAACAATTATCATATTTCAATGTTCATGCACATTTTCTGAGAGGTTAACAAATTAATGATTGGTTAAAAATTTGTAATGAGCCCCTCGACATCGTACGTAAGGAGAGCAATTTGAATTTGAATTTGGAGCAAAAAGCAGCTTCGTGCTATAACTACTAGATGGCTACGAAAATATTGTTTGATGCGCAAGTAATACAGTCGAGTTTGGGGTACATAGAAAAATCGACGAGCCGTTCAAGTTAGCTTTGCGCAGTGGCGATATCGTAACCAATGAGGTTCTACCGAGGTGCGATTATTGCTAGTTGAAAACTTTAACCAATACCCCGCCAAGACGATGTTACCCCGCCAAGACGATGTGAAATACCATCGGCTAAGGCAATTTTTGACGACCCCTAAGGGGGTCATTAGTTAATCCAAAATTAATAATATTGAATACAAGATGCAATATTAAGCTGCTTCGTTTAGCGTAACATTAATCCAATGTCATCATAATACATCATGCTGTTATGATCAATTCAATGATGATATAAGGATAGTTGTAACCCACAATGTCATAAGTATTAAAAAACGTATACTCCGGACTCGCATAGCATGCAATGCTGCTATTTTAATGTATTCTGCTGTCATACACATAGTTGGCATCATGTGTATTT
>JAPYYV010003355.1:0-19646 GCA_030522625.1 Copidosoma aretas
AGGAGAATACAAATAATTGTGATATAAAAGTGTGAAAAAAATTATATACAGATGTTTTATAGAGAAATGTTGATTTACAAAATAAATAAATAAAAGTATGCGTTGGTTAATTGGCATTTAAATGTCCATAAAAAGATGTCAGTCTATATTTTAAATCAATAAATTAAGTATCAAATTTAAGCAGTATTTATTTTATTGCAGGAAAAATCCAAAAAATCTTTTCAATTTACAAAACACAAAGTTGCACTGTCTAAAAAAATTATACATATAAGGTTATATTTGAAATACAATTTTTATGAACAAACATTATTTAAATTTTCATCTAGATTGGCATTATCATTATCATTAACTTCGTCACTTTCAATATCAATGTCTTTTATTATCGGTGGCTGTAAATTAACTAGAACGCAGCACATAAAAATAATTTCATCACAAGAAGGCAATAAATTTGTGGTAAACTTGTCAACTATTTTAAACGTTGCATTATTCTTTCAATATGTATTCGAACTCTTGCTATCTTGTGTGTACTTTTAACTTCTTCTTCGCTGAAACCTTCAGGACCTAAGAAAGAAGGCATTACTAGTAAAATATTCTCGCCACTTTGGTCCAACAATGTTTTGATTTGTGGAAAACCTTTATCTGCCAGCACTAAATCACCAGGCTCCAGTAAGTCCAATTGCCCACACGACACTATAATTTGAGCATCAGTTGCTCGACCACCATAACACTTACTCACCAAGCAAATAAGTCACAGGAGTACACCCAATAACATGTTTAATTGTATATCCTTTCTTATAATGAGAGTAAAATAATACCCTCTGATCTACAGTAGAAGGTTGTTGTACAGAAAATTCAGTTGCATCGATGATCACTCTACAGTTGCTGTAATCAGGTTTAAATACTGATGGCATTGTTTCTTGTATAACAAGTCAATCCGCACTTTATTTTCATTAAAAAAATCAACAGCTTATTTTCAGAATCTAATTTCACTCTGTCATCGTGTACATTCATTTTGCTGGGCAATAATTTTAACAATAAATTATAAACTGAGAACGTCACGCCACACAAATCATTCAACTCTTGTTCATTTTTGATACTTTTAAAACCACAAAATAATATTATCTCATTGGTTTCACTATTGACTTTATAGCTGCTAACTTCAATTTATTTTTTGTCCCTACGATAATCATCACCAGGCGAATTGGTACTTATCTTTGCTCGATTACCAGGCGACAATTTCACGTTTAACACTGGGCAGTAGATTTGTGTTTCAGCATCGCACGTTTGGGGACCTAATTCGACTGATTTGTCTGAAAATGTAACTATGGTACTTGAACGAGGATGCACATAGGTGTCTGAACTGTCTTCTGTTGTATCATTCGATATTTCATGTCTTGCTAGTTTTTTGTACGTCTCTATCAATGCAGGCATTCATGATCGCTTTCGTTGAAATGCGTATCTGTTTGAACTTGCACTTTTGTTTACACTTTTTTTATATATTGGAGGGAATATTGTAGGATTGTAACTTGGGCTGTTTGGATCATCACACTTCTTATTACCGATGAAATGAGCTGAACAAATTCGTGTGTTTGATCCAGGTATCCATTGAGAACCATCAATATTTTCAAATTTTATTGCATTTATCCATGCATTGCGTTTTGCTACTTTCTCTGGAAAACGAGGGTTTGCAGTGGGAAACTTGTAAAACTCTAAATGAGGAAAATTTACTGTGCTATTTTCACACATGAACACAGCACACAGTCGTCTTGTTTTATTCGTTCCTGCATGGAAAAAAACCAAACAAACAATCAACCACAAAACGAGGTTATGTTTTATATTGACTTAAAATACGCGAGCATATTTTGTTTATATCATAACGAAAATCGATATCGATATCGAAATTGACAAATTACTCGTACTAACTCCCCAGACATTATTAGAGCCCGCAGGTGTAACTGTCTTAACAATTAATAACCATCCCATACAAACAGACGTAAAGCTGTTTAAAGTTCGGAATATAGTGGTCGGCTCGTGGGCTGTTGTGTTGTGTATAGACATAGTCCCCATCCATGTTTTTATTTTTTGTAATCTCATAGGATACGTTATAACACCAAACAAAATTTATTACTGTACATAAGCATAATATACACTTAAATCACTGATTCGTTTGATCGATTCACTCCCAATAATATTGTTTTTAATTAGGTAAAAAATGTTCCCATAAGGCTACGTGCATGTTGGCGATCTCACTGAGGGACAATTTCTCTCACTACCGGTGCCACCTGTAATAGGTGCATAGCGAATATGGATGTGTTTTCAGGATGTAAAATGAAAATATGCAATCAAGGTAAACTCGTTCTGTAGAGCATATGCATTAAAGGGCTAGGTTAAAGTCTCGGGGCCACATGTCAGCATATTTTTTTTTTTCCCTTTATTTGCTTATTTTTTATCAGATGTTCTAATTTTGTGTGCTCACATGAACAATTTTTTATTGACGCAAAAATTTTTTTTTTAATTTCGGAGAAATACTTTCCATGTGGATATCCTAGCTCGTATTTTCCATAGGGTACGTAACCATAAATTCTTACATAAATATGAGTTCACAAATAAATTACAAATTGATGTCAAAAATTTTTCTTTTTGATGAGTTTTATCAATAAAATTACATGTAAACAAATAACATAGAACCCGAACTAAGTAAGCATTATGCTATTTGCTGTGTGCAAGTTGTTCGAGGGGTAAAAAAAGGACAGCAGAGTCCTTGGTGAGTGAAAAGTGCAGACTTGCCAAATGTAGTCAATACATGAAATTAGTTTACTGATTTATCAAATAATTGTTAATAATTTATTACTGAGAATGACTCTAATTGGTATTTAAGGGTAATATTGATTCATACATATATGTATACAATATTTACGCAATAATTATTATTACAGAAAAAGTTATGAGCCTTTGTTTGTTATATTTGATCATTTTAGAATCAATTATGAAAATAAGTTCATAATAAGATATCATTTTGAAATTCTTTTATAATATTTCTAAATGTAAATTTTTTTTTTTTTCATGTCACATATAGATTTTTATATACTTCTACATTTTCTTTGTTTGTTTAATAACTATTAAAAATTATTATCCTCTTATATTAGTACTAATATTATTTTGAATTGATTAACTTATGTAATTTATTAAACATACAACAATCTGTTATAATTTCTTTTGACATTTACATAATATTATAATTCATAACGCATAATATATTTCTGAACTTTCTATCTTTACTGTCGTGAATCGTGTAACTACATAAATATCTTATATTTTTACATGAATCATCTTGCTCCTGCATATCTCTCCATTATATTTTTATTTTATATTTCTGACTGATATTATTATTATTTCATTTGCTGTCTTTTTTCCTCTTTACATGGCAATGTGTGCTTTACTTTTTTTTCTATTATTACAGATCCTACAGTCTATTACTTAAAAACTTCTAAACTCACCTGTATGTTTTTCTTTTTGCTCTATTTTTCTCTCTGCTTTTTTCTTTTTTTTACATATGACAGATGATAGAAATGTCAATTACTATATAGATTTTCCTATTTTCTGATTGACAAAAGTCTTCCTTTCCTTTGTGAAATTATCTTTGATTCTGTCAAGTTTATTTTCCTTCGTTGATTATTTTATAAATCCTATCAATTTCCAACCCTCCACTTTTTCATGCACAACTTCAACTTCTTTGCCTATTTTGTATTAATTTTATTGATTAAGTCTGTGAATTCTAACAAAAATGAAAATCCATAGATTTTGATCTGTTCTTCGTGATGGTGCTATTATTTTTCGCTCAAAAACATTTTTTTGTGTTGAAATATATCTTGAATTTTTTGTCGTTTCTCTGAAATTCGTCACAGTTTTGAAATATAAAATTAACACGAATCAAAAGAGCAATACTCCGACCACACCTCCACAAATTTTTAGAGTTGGGGAGCAAGAAATGCGTAAATGACAAGCAAATAAAGACGTTGACATTGGGTCAGCCACGCTTGACAGACAACTATAAAATTATAGTACAAACTGTAGACTCACTGATAACTACTTGACATTCATCAAAACAAAGTTCACGTTATGTACAAGTAGAAGTCATAAACTTTACTTGATCCGCTGGATAGTTCACGAACAATGGAATTTGCAACTGAAAAGACTTTAAAGTTTCAATTTGTTTGAAAACTTTAAGGATCGTATATAACTGTATTTGATTTTACATACTAACATAATCGTATGTTTCATTATTTAGTCATACAATTTATGATCATATTGTATTTAACTAACATTTTGCAATAAAAACAATTTAAAGCTTAATTGCATACTTTTTATCTCTTAGTTTTATAACAATTAGACGATTGTCTTAATTTCATTGAATTACTTAATTTTTTTCTGCAAATTTTTATTTAAAAAAAGTTATTACGCGATCAATTGTTGCGGAAATACCTTTTTAAAAAAAAAATTACTGTTTATTTTGTTTATCAAAATTAAGACCTTAAACAGAAGTATATTATGTTTGAAGTTCTATATTTTTGAAGGAGTAATTTTACAACTGCTTCTGGCTTATTGTTTCTATGACGAATCATTATACACAATAATTTTCCGTACTGTTTTAAAGTTTATTCCAAAAAATATATCATTTTCTAGATTAACAAGTATCATAATTTAAAATATAACTACACCACCTATGATACATCGCTGTGGATTACTCGCTACGTGTTAGCACCATAATAAGTAATTATATATTTTTGTTAAACGAACATTAACTGCTATCATGTATATTATGTATAATTGCTAAATTTGTTTTTGTTGGAATAAATAAAGAATGTTTTAAATAAAAAAATATTAACCATATGTTATCTATATGATAACATCATTACTATTACTTAATAAAATACGATCCCTTCTTAAATACTTGCATTAAAATTTTAAAATATTTGATACGTGTGCATTGCGTTTGAACAAAAAAAAATTATTTTCTGCAACTACATTTCTAATACTATTGATTACTCAATACTCTACGGTCTATTTGTGATTTTCCTATTTTTATCTATATTATGCAAGGTTCCATCTGAAAGCTTAGAATTATTACTATAATACAGTGAATGTTTTAATGTTTAACTCACTGATTACGGTTACAAATAAAAGATTTTTTCAGGTTCTTCCATGATAGGTTGTTTATACTTTGCAAGCAATAATGGCAAATATCTCCTAATTTTTCAGATGTAAGGAGGTAAATAAGGTCTCCGATACAATCGGCGGGTTTTGACTTGTTAAATAAACTACATATGATATCCAAACTACTCCCGCTAAAGCACCCTTAAAATTAAAAGTATAATACACCTTCACAGTAACTATAATAGACAGAATTATGTTGATAATAATATTTTGTATTAACAAGACATGGTACGTGATTGAGAGATCTTAGCTTATCACTGTTCAGATATAGTTTGCTAGATTTCAGCACAATGATGGTTTGCAAACACCTCTTTTTATTGTAATATCTGCATGAATCGGTTGCTCTGCCCCATTCCTGTAATATGTTGTTATTGTCAAATGTACTTTATTTCTTTTAATTTTACCTAATTTTTAAAAGTAGTTTTGAATAACTTATGACAATAATTATTGGATAGTTCATGAATTTATACACAAAAATAACTAAAAAAAATTTATAAAAAAAGCGTAAATGGATATTTTAATTAAAAGTTGGATACAAACTGCAATACAGAAAAAAGTGATAAGTAGACAGAGCTCTTTTTTAAGTCGATACGGTACACGGATCGTATGAACAAGGTCAGGCATTAGATTTATTTTCAAAAATGTTTTTTATAAATTAAAAATTTAGTTTCGTTAAAAAATTTTAAATGGTAAAAAATTCGAAATAATTAATTTAGTAACGTTTGTTGTAGACTAAATGAAATAGACATTGATAAAGTCATTTACATGTATTACATGTTTTTTATATATCGTGTAAATTATAAACTTTTTCAGATATTTTAACCTTAATTGGTATCAAATAGAAAATTTTGTGTAACTATAAAGGAAAAGCAAGATATTAATATACTATGTAAATAGAAACTTTTCGGCTGATCTGTCCGATTGTTGTAATAATGTATGATTATACTATGTACGTTGTCCTGAGCGGGCAATTCTATTCGGTTGTTTAGTCTTAGGTGCTTGATTTTTATTTATTTTGGATTCCGTATTTAGCTAAATTTTACGGGTCTTTTAGTATGTGTTTAATGAGCATTATAACTGACGTTAACGTTCTTTATTTCCTGCCTCAGAAGAGCCAACTTAATTATTCTTGACGTAGTAGTAGAACATTGTATTAAGACAAATTTTTTCTTGTTCTTAAATATAGAGATCAGCTATCATAAAATGTAGTTATTTTTCTATTTTGTCAGAAGCATGTGCTATCCAGCTAATCCTGTCCATTTATATTATAATTGAAAGTATAATACAACTTCACAGTAAGTATAATACACAGAATTATATTGCTAATGATATTTTGTATTAAAAAGACATTGTATGCGATTAGGCGATCTTAGCTTATAACTGTTAAGATATAGTTTGCTAGATTTCAGCACAATTATGGTTTGCACACACTTGTTTTTTTTTCATCATGTGCATGAATCGGTTGCTCTGCCCGATTCCTGCAATTGGGTGTTATTAGGGTATAATATAGGGTATTATTTCATGTGCTTTATTCCGAAACTTGATATACTTCTCTGCTTACACTTTTAGTAAATAAATGATCTGCTAATACATAGTGTATGCAGGCGAGTCCATTTGGTTATTTGGTTGTAGGTGATATATTTTATTTTTATGTCGTATTGTGCTCGAGTGTACGGGTGTTCCGTTATCTGTTTCATCAGTTGTATTACTAATGGTCAAGTTTTATTGTCGTTCCTCTGTCTATTAGCCACATAAGACGTGCGGGCAAACAGAAAATTCCGATTGGCTTTGAATGAGCGGCTTCAGCTGCAATCGGTTGTTTTTAGCAATGTTTGACGATGTTGGAGGGCTTGGGTGAAAGGATTCGTCTGTAATTTAAATAATTCGTCTGTTTTTGGGAGACTTCGGATAGAATGTGTCTTTCAGGTGACGTCGAACATATTCGGCTATGGTTAAAATGCGGGGGAGCAGGGGGGGGATACATAAGACTTAGATAAATTCTAAGTCCTTGCGGATTGTTATGTCAGTAAGGGATAACCTAACAAAAATAGGGGACATGGGGGGTGTAGGAAACAGAGGGGGGCGTAATGGGTCAGACTTACTATAGAAAATTATTAAAAATTCGAAAATTTTCACCTTATTTTCACCTTACTTTTGATCATGTAAAAAACGTTAGGGGGGTGGCATGAAGAGGGGGCTATTACTTACGATCCACACAAATTAAGTATATAATATAGGAAGATGTATATATATATATATATACATTATAGAATCAATATCTTTGTAGTAAGAGCTACTTTTTTTCTACCCTCATGTTTTTGAAGCGAAGCTTTCTGTATGCCGTTTTGGGGACCGGGAGTGAGCTGGGAAAAACCTACGACCTGACATGCTTTCCTCACTCCGCTCAGCTGCCGCAGTAGCGGACCGTGTGTATACATATATCTACTTGAGCTGCTGCTGCTGTTACTGTATAGTACTCGGAGTCGGTCGTACGAGCTCGGAAGCGGTCGAGTTTTGCCGACTTGAAGGCTTCTCCGAAGATTCCGATTTCAAAATACATAATTTACTTGACAATACTGCTGCTTAGTGTCAACGATCGACAATGCCGTATTAAGGCTATATACAGTATAGCTGTACTTTCTTAATGTTAGACAGCTGATCGCCCAGCGCTTGGTGATCTCTCGATGCGGGGGCTCACACTGCCCGAATCGGGAGAGCAGACGCACCAAACGCTGGAAGCGCTACTCGTACTAGTGTGTCCACGTGTGTGTGTCCTTTGGCATGTATTCACTGAAAAAAAAATGCGGCCAGTACAGCTTGACTGCGCCCACGCCGCGCCGCTGCTGCAGCTTGGCCGACCCATGCAAGTACTTGTCGGACTAGGTTCGTTTGAGAGCCAAGCGAAAGCTACTTGGCAGCCCCAAGCAGACGTGACTGGTCACAAACCAAGCAAAGCATACTTGGTAAAGACAAGTTAGTGATACTTGTACCTACGGAGAGCAGCCGCGCTTTTTTACTCCGACTGATGTGACTGCTGAGTTTCAGCGTTGTTGGTTATCAACATTTATTGCCATAATTATTAATCACATGTTTTTACACGTGTGAGTTTATTGGTTGTGAACGTCCAACTAAATTAGTACTTAGAATAGTGTTATATACCTATATGCCAGACGTAATTCGATCTCCTCTATAAAATTTTAAGAAAGCTGTACATATAATAACTCGGCAACAGATTTGAAAAAAAATTTATTAAATATTAGCTGATACATTTATTTACAAAATAAATTTTTGATACCTTTTATAAAATATAACAGTTTAATCTGTAGCCACTGTACATATTTTGTTTTTTCTACAAAGTATATTTAGTTCCAATAAAATAATAATTATTGCTTTCCCACATAATACATGGATGAATATGAGGCAAATCAGAAGCATTTAGCAGAATCGATGTTTGAGTAAGCAAAGTTATCAATTTATTAAGTATATAAATAAAATTTTATCAAAACAAACAAACGCTCATAACAGATGTACGTGCAAGCGAGAGAAGACGCTAGACCTATACGAATTTTTCACTTTACCTATTGCACTAAAGTATATACTACACAGAAAAGAAAGCGCGGCTGCTCTCCATAGGTACCAGTATCACTGACTTGACTTTACCAAGTATGCTTTGCTTGGTTTGTGACTAGTCACGTCTGCTTGGGGCTGCCAAGTAGTTTTCGCTTGGCTCTCAAACGAACCTAGCCCGACAGGTACTTGCTTGGGTCGGCCAAGCTGCAGCTGCGGCGCAGTCAAGCTGCACTGGCCGCATTTTGTTTTCAATGTATGAGTGTGTCCACTCTCTTTACTAGAAGCATTAATGTCGGATAATGTTCCCTTGCCACACATATAAAGCAGCTTCGCTTCTGTCGGGTGTCCCGAGTCCCAAGACCCCTTATATGGTTTTTTTTTATTGTACATTTGTTAATATAATGTTAATCTTAAAACATGTAGAAGGGGAAAATCAAAATGAAACGAAATTAATAATTCATATGCATGAACTTATAATTAAGTTGTGTGTGTGAGTATTGTAGAATAGGTTATAAGGTTATGGGGGGGAGCTGGGCAGGAGACGAGGGGAAGGTGTAGGCGGAGCCATAGGGAGCCGGGGGGTGAAGCTGAGGGGGAGCAGCGGGGAGCTAACCCAAAAAAATTTGCGTTAAAAATCACGTAAAAATGAACGAATAATTACGTGATTTGAGGGGGAGCGGGGGTGAGCGGGGGGGGGGCTGGGACTAACTTTTGTTTACACAACTGTATATTATAATATAGGGATATATATCACTGCCGGCCAGCAGTTCATGAGATATTAATATATTATTTTTAATAATGATTCTAGAGCATGCCTTCCTCCTAATTATAGTTTTTTTAGCAGTTTGGGTTTCATTTTATTGATTTGTTTTTATTCTTTTTTTAATTATCATATCACAGTCTACTGCAACAGTTTTGACTCTCTGCGTTGGTGGTCATCCGCTTTTTTGTTCAACTACCTCAATTTGATGCAAACTTCTTCTGTGGGCTTGGTATCCATGTCTATTATTCTTTAATTTAGTTAGGATTTTCTGCTACGATGAAGGAAAATTAGGAAACTAGGTTTTTACTTTCATTGACTATGGCTGTTTGGTTATTTTATGAGCATATGTTGGCTATTGCTAGCATTACAAATTTTTCCTCAGATACATAAGTTCGAGGATTTGAAAGTCGTCGAGGTACTTCATTAAATGATAAATATAGCTGCTACCTGTTAATGATTTTCGTCCTAGAATATGTTTGCTAATTGATACACGAGATTCATATTGTTGTTATTTTGATAACAACTATACAAACACCATAAATATCTGGTAATTCGATAACGTCTAAAACTTATTTTCATATTTTTTACCGTAATTTATACACACCTGTTCATATAAATCATACTACTTTAGTTAATATAATCGAATTATTTTATATGTTGAAACCAAAAGTGAAAATTATTAAGTTACAATACTGTCTAAAACTTTGGCCTCAGTAGTTGCAATAAATCAATTCTTGTTTTGCTGGATTAATTAGCATATCTTTTTATATTGAGAAGAAAAGTGCTTTATTACTTTTCGTTCAGTTTAAAATTTCCGGAAACGTTTTCGAAGTTTGACTTTGGGAAGAAAGGCTAACAGTATGCTAGAGGGCCTGTGAATTTTCGCTGAATGACTTTTTATTCAGACAGCATAAAAATATATAAACTATAAATTGTAATGAGTGCAACTTATTCTTAGAATACTAACCTTAGCTAACGCCTTTTTTGTTTTGACAGTGATGATTTTCCTTGTGAATACTTTAATATGCGAACCAATAATTTTAAAACTAGGATTATTTCACTTTTAGGAGAACACACTATACTCTTCACTTATGTTAAGGTTTAAATAAAATGATCGCTAATGCTTAAAGATTTAAAAATTTTAAATTTGTGATGAAGCTGACAACAAATGAATTTAATGACACCAAGTTCAATTAAAATGTTTTTAAGGCTACATGGTCTGTTAGCTTAGAATTTCCACAAAAGTGTGAGAATGGAGCACTCATACTGTTCAGACACCTGGCTGAAAAATCCACTATTTCTACTGCTTAATCTTTAGATAGGTTTTTGAATATTTATGTGAGTTAATACAAGCTTCAACCGTAAACGTATGTCCTTCTACAGATATTGTACGGATCAGTTTAAATGTTAAACCAGCAGAAGGTTATTAAATGTTCATTTTTACAAATAAATCTGAAGTTTTTTAGGTAAAAAATACCAGAGACTGCTTGCATGACGACGTCATCTCGTAAGCCTAGTACCAGAAGAGAAGGAGTCAGGGGCTTTCTTACAGGGCCTCTGGTGGGGACAAGATTGCCCAGTGGCGTAGCTGAGAGCAGCAACACTTACTCTTTCGCTACAAGTACAATTAGAAAAATTTAATAGCACAGGGACTATTAAGTTGTACTGGTACTTCGTTTGTATGATTTTTGTAAAAGGAAGACTCGTAGATTATCGGTAGTAGTGGTATGCTAATGAGAACCCTAATAAAAAATGAGAAAGCAAAAAAGCTTTATAATGCAGCCATACTTAATAAAGTTATGCATATAGTAATAATTAAATGTCGATGACCGCGCTCAGTCATAATTTACACGAACAGTGTCCTACATTAAAATAATCGGTTCAGGTACATTTCCCCAACATTCACCAATTTTTGCCGTATCTAACAAATAATACTCTGCTAATTTTTGCATTTGCAAATATTTCCTTGATGTTATGTAGCTGACATTGCCCAAAGGAATAACTTTCTTAAGTTGCTTTTGCTATAATATGTATTTTATTATTTTTTCCTGCATTTTTTTTACTAACAAAATAATTTAAACAGGAATTTTTTTTCAATCAATTCATACTTAAATAAAAGGAGGTATTTTTAAACAATATTCTTGGATGGTAAAATGTTTTCGAGTCTTAGCTTGCGCAAAATCTTTAATAATCAATTCAATATCTATACCCTCCAGTTAATCATGCTCAATAGAGAATAAGGCTGAACCAACTAAGCGCTTTTGAGTCATGGTGAATGATTAATAATTTGTTATTAATTTTAATTTATAAAAACTTCTCTTACCAGAAGCAACACTAACCGGAAGAGTGAGTAAGATACGGAGTGATATTGCTGTGTTTGTAAAATTATCGTATAAGTAATTCGTTGATCAAGAATTAAGGATTTTGAATGGTTCGCTACTATTTTTCTCAGTTATGATTGTAATTAAAACTGTCCATTGTTGATATTACTATTCGCCATGAATGTCACTTTTAATATTAGATAGAGATGATCACAAGTTTATACAATTTTGATAAAGATTTTCTTGATCACTTGTGTATCCATACAAGAACCCAAATAGATCGTTGTATGTATTCAATATTTCAAATCGTTCATTCAATAACATGATAGATTGATCTAAAATACAGAAAAAAAAAACCTGGAATTCTGTTTCTTGATTTATAATTGGTTTATCTTCTCTTTTATGATTAAATTGTCGCTTTTTTTTCTTAGTCAAATTTTATTTTCATTTTAAAATTTTGCTTTAACCTCAATATCACTCTCCATTTTGTTTGCAATAGTTAAGATATTTTGAAATCCTTGATCTGATCGCATGTCTTCTAATTATTTTTTTATTTGTGATTACTTCGATCGCATGCGTAATATTGAGGTTTTGTCTTTGTACCATTTGGCTAACGATATTTACTCGAAATAGAACTTCATACCAAATAGCAGTACAACATAAAAATTCAAAATTTACTGTTTTCTTAGCAAAACACGATGCAGTGTGTTAAGAAAGCTTATCAAGATTTAGATCTTGTTATGACTCGAATAATGAATCATAAATTTTTCCAATTTCATAACGAAAAGGAGTGGCCGCATTGATTCGGCTGTCCGATGGAGTATCAAATACAGGTTCAGCCATTTAATTAGATAAGTTGTTTTTAAATATAGACCATATATGCGTAAAAGTAGACAAAAAATTATATATCTCTAGAATAGTTCAGAAAAAAGAAATAACTTGAGTACATGGTGATGCTGATCATTAAATATCAAATTCAAAGAGTAAGAGCTGCATGGAACATACAAAGTTCGGGGATTTAAACTAAAAATTCGACTCTACACACCTGCGTGTTATTTCCTGCCATATTGCTTCCATTATCGTAACTTTGACCTCGCATATTATTTAAATCTAAATTTAATCATTCCAAGTTGTTTAGTAAAGTTGCGGTCGGAGCTTCTTCTGTTGATGATTTTACTTGAATAAATCCCAAAAAACGTACCTCAATATACGGTTTTTTTACCAAGTTCACAATTAACGTAACATATCATCAATGTCATTTGCTCGATTCGACTTTTATCTGCAATCCAAAATAATAGAGTAATATTTATATTTTATCACACTACTAATTATTAACTGGTTGATTTTCGAACCAAGTAAGATAATTATTTCATTTTGTTTTTTTTCTCTAAGTAATGTACATATGTCTCTTTTGACCATAATTTTTTTAAATAATTTGCAGTTATTATATCAAATTTTCCAACATATTTTACCGATTTCAAAAAATTTATATTTTTATCATAGAGAGGATTAACTTTTTCTGCGTAGCACTGAATTTTGAGAGCTGAGAAATTCTATAAAATAAAAAAGACGCTTTAAACCCTCCATCTACCTATTAGTTTCCTCTCTAATGATTCGCTGATTTTCAGAATCTATGGTCTTATTTAAACTTACTATTTTACTCAACTCTATCCAAGAATAAAATAAGCACATGTCATTGGGAGATTTTACATGATCAGTTAGAATCTGAGAAACATGTTTCCAATTACAGTAACCTACATCAGATAATAAAGAAGTCTGTAATGAAGTGAATAGTAGACAGCAAAAACAAAAAACTGCCACGAAAGCGGGAATTTAGCCTGCTTTGTAGCTGAGTTGCTCAGCAGCAAGGCACGCTCCTAAAGTACACGAAGTATATACCACTATGCATACCATACACTTACACAAATATATATATATATATATATATATATTGTACCTCATATAATCATGTATTTGAACATGTTTGCTGCTGAGCAACTCAGCTGCGAAGCAGACAAATTTTAAAAATTGAACCCGTGTACTTTTTTAACACTTTGAAATGCTTACTATCAGTGCAGTACTAACGATGAATGATGCATGTTGCGAAAGGAATACGAAAATTATTTGTTTAAGTAGATCACTCATAAAGACATTAGAATAGAGCACGCTAGAGGTCTGGTTTACTGTAAGTGGGCGTGATACGCGGAGTGAGAGAGAAAGCTGCCAGGGAGTCCCCCTGTGTCCTTGTCTTACTACAGCATGCGCAGATGGTCTCTCTCTGTGATTGGCTACTAGACAAGAACACAGGGGGACTCGCTGGCAGCGATCTCTCTCATCCCGCATATCGCAATACTTGGCCTCTGGCGTGGTCTATTCTGATATCTCTATGAGCTCACTTTAACAAGAGGAGGCTGGTGGAAAAAATTTACTCTTATGGATATCGTATACGCTACTTGGGATAAAAGTACGGCATCATTTCCCGGGTGCTTGCCACCCTCCACACCCGGGAGAGAATGCCGTACTTTTGTCCCTTGTGGCGTAATCCACTATTATCCACAAAAAATATGTATCATTTCCATATCTAATTCGTCGCCTAAATCACTGGTTCCGATGATAGAAGTTTGTTCTTTATGATTAGCATTTATATTTTCTTCTGGCAAACTGTAATGGCTAATACAACTTTCAATTTGCGAATTTGAGAACTTTTTCGTTCGTTTTAGGATTTGTAACGACTCTCCAATCAGTTTCAGGATCTCTCTTGACAAACTTTTTCAAAGACTCAGCTTGTTTTTTATCCTCTTTATCTTATTTTCCATTCCTTTTGCGATAAAACTACCCAGATTGCTTCTTTTTTTCAGCCATGTCCGTCAACTTTAGGATCAATGACTTGCAGAGCAACACTGTTTATATTATGCCTGTTGTAAGGGTAGGTTAGGAAATCATCTGACGGATTTCGCCGACGCCACAGAGTAGGTGTGTTCCGTTATTGTCGCGAGACTCACGAAACGAGAACGGGACAATAATATTCTCACGGAACTAAATGGAGTGTTCCAAAACCTATAAGCGTCAGTGGCGCTGCACGCAGCGCGCCTCTCAAATGACAAATAAAATTCGAATTGAAACAAAATCTTTGAACACGGCCGGTGACATTCTCGGAAATTATTATTTTGTTTGTCTTTTATTTATTGAATCGGTCATTTGGCACCCCTGTTTGGCGCAAATGCCCAGATTGCCCCCCATCCCTCTTAAGCCGCCCCTGAGCCTATATAGGTATACATCAAGAAAAACATGTACGATTTCTTGATTGTAAATTTCTTGACAATGAGATCGTTCCGCTGTTCATATTCAATAAACTAAGGGAGCCCGCGAAGAAAATCTCTTTCTTACTTGTTTTCACGAAGTATAACGAAAAACTGTAATCGAGGTAAGCCGGTACCGTAGAGCATATGCATGCCCTTATTGTACGTACTCATCACAAAATAACTTTACGTCATCAATATTGCTGTTTTTCAAACGGTAACTGAGAGATATAATTTATAATGTTTACGGAACTTACAATAATTTATATAAAATCAACGAATAGTTCTGTTTGGGCCATAGCTGTCCGGTGCGCACGAAACGGTCCCGGGCTACTCCCATAAATATATATGTACGTGCGTGCTTTCGATACGTTTTAGCCAAAACAAGCTGTATTTGACGTCTTTGAGAAAAATCAATAAAAGGTACGGCTTTTGTATGATCAGTTATTTACTTGATTTACAAAATAATGTACCTACTTCTGCTCGTAGCACTGCACAAATACACTGAAATAATATACGTGCTATACTTTGCCACTTGCCGCACGTGGGACTCTGTACATACACTGATATACATGTACATATATGTATATAAATATATGTATGGAAGGGCCAACCCAGGGGACAGAGTTAATGGGGGTTGAGTCCCCCATAAGCTCCAAATAACACAGTTATAGACGTATATATTTAAGTATATACATTTGAATTTGTTCAATGAAACCCTTCTCCCCTTCCCAAAAATTCCTGGTAACGCCCCTGTACAAAAATTTATTATTTTTATTACATAACCGTTCCGCATTCTCCCAGGACAAGTCCTGTAGGGTGGGAAAAAACCACTTGGGAAAAATCTAGCCCGGAACGGCCTGGTATATTGCCGAAATTCGGACCGGGTATTCAGGTCCAGGTGTCGAGCATAGGCACCAAAACTGAACTTCTGTACACCTCCTTCTCACATTGACCGCAACGCAAGAGAAATAGTTAATCGATCCCAGAAGAAAACAGCGTAAGTGAACCTCGAGGAAGACGGCGAGACTTCAACCCATCTAAATACTAAGCGTGCCAAACGCTGCTTCACTTCAGTGATTGACAAAACTGCAGCCACACGGAGAGAAAAATCATATGTCCCATTCGCTCTGTGCACAAACGGCGAAAATTGGAACTTCGGTACCCAATTCCCATTTAAAATACATGTATTCGCCCGACACTAGCGCCAAAGACTGGGTTCGGCGCTAGTGTCGGGCAAATATACGTATTTTAAATGGGGATTGGGTATCGAAGTTCCAATTTTCGCCGTGTTGTGCACAGAGCGAATAGGTGACTCTGGTAAAAGTCCACTGAAGGAGGCACCAGTGTTCGCACTATGCAGTTGATGCCATGGCTTCACGTATACGATGAGTGTTGCAGCCTGCGCTACAGCCATAGCTGTATAGTATAGCCGTGCACGGATCAATCTCATGGAAGCGTTGGATTTTTTCCATTGCCCTCTTGGGACTAGAAAAGTAGGAGTGGAGGTTCTCCCCAGAAAATTTCTTTCTAGTATTCTCTATCTCTTTTTCAGCTCGCACGCTAGTATACATATAGGTAGTGTGGGGTGCGGGTAAGAGGGGTTACATGTAGGCTCTGATTTTCTGAAGATGAAGAGAGTGGGGGACTGGGGGGAGACTTCTACTCCTTTCTTCAAATCAAAACACAAGAGGGCAATGGAAAAATCCAATGCCTCCATGAGATTCATCCGTGGCTATAGCGCAGGCTGCACACTCATCGTGTACATGAGGCCATGTCATCAACTGCAGAGTACGAACTGCGAACACTGGTGCCCGCTTCAGTGGACTTTTACCAGAGGCTCCTATGGGACAGCCCTATGATTTTTCTCTCTGTGTACCACTGCACCACCGTGTCGGTCCCATGTATGTATGAGAGTAGCCTGGGACTGTCCAGTACACCTCATACAGTTAGGCCGAACGCAACTAGTAAGAGCTAAATATCCTTTAGGTACCTTAATTCCTTCAGAGAATCAATTGAAATATATAAACAAAATAAAATCGACTTTTAGCAGCTATGTGTCACCGAATTCCATAATAGAAAGCGATAAAATCATTATAGCCGATAAAACATTAGACTAATTGACTTAGATGCCAATAATATTTATATTCTTTAATTAATTTAAATAATAAATTGAAAAAAAAATGTATTTAAAACGTTGAAATATTCGCTGAAAGTTTTATTTATTTTTCCTGTCAGACGTTGAAAATAAAATGTTGATCAGCCGATCTGTTTCCAACGTTAGCACCAAACGTTTTAATAACGCTTTTGAAACGAAACACTATATCTGTAAGACGTTGATAAATAAGCTTTATTTAACGTTTGTAAATTTTTTTCTGCTTCAGAAGGCTTAACACGTAAATCAAATCACCGGTTTTTTCCAAAAAATTTTAATCTATACATGATGATTCCATTAATCCACGTGCCAATTTTTAAGTACGGTTGCCAGTCAAAATATTTTTACAAAGCAGATGAAAGTTTAATTTCTTTGTAGGTTATGCCCAGCCTCTTATAAAAGACACTAAAATTTTTATAGGAAATTGCATCATTTAAACCATAAAAGTACCGTTTTATGTACAGAAAAAAAATTGTAGATAGTTTTACCCATGCCCTGTCAATTAGTCATGAAAAAAGTACAGGCTGCTAGTGATTTTCGACAGATTTAAGTATTGAATAGCAATACTATTCATCAAATTATCATTATAGAAACGCACAACAAATTTAAATAAGTTATAAAATTTGTTTTAGATATCTACATTTACAATTCAATACTAATTAACCCAAATTGCAAAGAAACGTTCGACGAGACGGTGTAAGAAATAATGCGGGAGATGTATACATATGTGCCGCAACTTGCATAACTATACCTGTATGACGTATTGACTATATATTTTGCGTATTGAGCACACTGAAGTGCAGTAACAATACAGCACCTTGCTTATTAAGAACGTTTTTAACATGTTGCATGGTTCGCTATGAATTCTATCTTTTTTTGTCAAATGTTGGAAATGAGTGGTTTATTTGGCGATTTGTTTCCAACGTTTGAATTAATTCGTTTAAACAAATTAAAGATCATTATCTTATATCACACCACGTCTTGAAAACATTGAAAATCCGTCATTGTAAGTACTTCTCATAACTTAGCAGAAGATGATAGTATTCGTATCTTTAAAGGACGTCTTTAAGTTCGAAACTAATGAGAGGTCACAAGTAAAGGTTAGTTTTTTATTGAGAAAGCGATGCGATCTAAGTTTACAACATATAAGAAAGGTAGGAATCGTCATTCGTAACGGTAGACTTTATGAAATTTCTATAAAACGGCATTAATCAATTGTATGAAATATTTAACTGCGTGTACATATCCAAAGAAAGACAAATTTTGAAAATTAATCAATATCGTCTAGCAATGAACAGAGATATCGGAGAAAACATGAAGAAACGACTCGTCGCACTATGCTAACTTGGGTATCATGTGATTATCTACAGGCTAGTTTCCTTTTCACTAAATAGCTTACCTTACCAAGCTAGCCTGCAGGAGTGCCTGCAGGAAATCCTGGAGACATATCTGCACGAAATTCTGCAGGATTGTCTGCAGGTGAATTCTGGATATATATTGCCCAATAATCCTGCAGACTGAGCTGCAGACATTGCTGCAGGCTCCCCTGCAGACTGGGCTGTCTTAAATTGTCAGAAAGAAGAGTAGTATTCAGATGTAATGAATGTTTTTCAGCCCTATTAGGTGTTATCGTTCAGATGATAACCCCAAAACTTGGGAGTTAAAGTGTTTTTGAACAATGGTTGAGAAACTTAAAATAAGTAAAAAAAATTTCATTTAGAAAAATTTGTGCAAAAACATTTAAACTGCCCAGTTTTGATGTTATCATCCGTATGATAACATCGAATGACGCTGAAAAACCTTCAATAAATAAAATTTGGACATTACTTTCCTTCTTGAGAATTTGAGACACCGTACAAAATTTTAGTTTACTTTTACTGTATTAAATGAAGGTAAAAAACGACTCGCATTAAATACAGTAACTTTACTATTAAAAGTTTGTAACAGTTGCGGTTGTCAATTTAACAGTGCGATTGGTCAGAGAAAATTAGTGAATCTAACCTCAAAAACTGTTTTAATTGTCTTTTCTACGTCAAAATAAGAGTAGTATTCAAATTAAAGCGTAACATTTGTGAATAAAGTACCTGAGATAGAGTACTACTTATCTATTTTTGACAGAAACGCTTAAGATAAAGTTCTATGGTTATTTGCACGATTATTTTTTTCAAGTACTTGCACCAGTTGCAACTGTAAAAATTTCAACTTTCGATAGTAAAGATACTACATTTAAGAGGACGTGGGAGGGAACTGTAGCACTAAACGCAGAGCTACCAACTTTTAGAAAATAAAATACCTAACCTTTTTGACAAAACACATCAGCTGAT
>JAPYYV010003356.1:0-31162 GCA_030522625.1 Copidosoma aretas
ACTCCGGCTTGGAGGGAAATAGCCCCCAGTCCGGCAGGGAGTCAGTCCCACCGAGACTGAGAGCAGCGCTACTGATTTTAGTGGCACGGTATGTCCAGTAAGCAGAGCAGCTCGACCAATTCTCTCTCAGTGCAGCAATAGTTTTTGTCGCAGTTTTCAGTAAATAATATTTTTCGTGGCATATTTGAATAATGTAATTTTTTGCGGCAATTTTATACCTGCAATAGTTCACGCCGCACTTTGAGAGGTTTTCATGTTTTATGCTGCACTTTTATGCATGTTATAGTTTTCACCGCACTTTGTAGTAAATAATTTTTTTAGTCTCAAATTTTTGGAAAGTAATTCTTTTATCTGCACTTATATACACTGTAATTGTTTTCTTAGGCACCGTCGATATATAAGATACTAAAAATCCCATAAGGAGAAGTCTTTGAAATTATGCTTCTCTATATTTTATAAAGTTTTGCGTGCGGTCCAAAATAATGTAAAAGATTGAAAATTTGACCTTTAAGAGAATAATTGAATAACAAAAAATAAAACAAATGTATATATGTACATACACGAAGTGGGCAGAGCCCCTTAATGGTCAAATCGAAAGAATTGTACTAAGAATATAAATTTTACAACAAATCGTTTTTTTTTGTATTTTTCTCCGCCACATTAGATCGACCAATATGATTTTTATAACAAATCTTAGGATAATTATAAACAACTAAAAAACTCCTACATGGTGGATTTCACGAGAATTGTATTGAAATAGTAATTTTATGACGAATTTTATCTTTCTTTGTATTTTTGTCTGCCATATTTAATCAGCCATTTTTAATTTTTGAAAATTAACCTCAGAATCGTGATCAGCAACCTTGAAAATCCTTACATGGTTAATTTCATCCACCAAAATTGGCACAAAGGCCTCCTGTACAAACTCATCTACTTAAGTTTTTTGCATCATCTTATCAGGACCATCAAGTCTTTGTTCTCCGACAGATTTCTCCGCGTTAAAGTAGGCAATTACCTCTCGGACCCCCACCACATCACTTCAGGAGTCCCCCAAGGCTCCAAACTTTTTGCAACCCTCTTTCATATCTTCTGCTACGACTAACCCTAGCAGGAAGACATTAACACATACTTATACGCTGACGACGTTGCTGTCAGTAGTACGTCAAAACAACACTGACGGAGTACCGCCCAATTAAACGAGCATCTCGAAACATTCTATAACTGGTATAGCTTTTGGAGATTGGCCATCAATAAATCTAAAACTAGAGTCATTCTCTCCTGTTGAAAAAATCCCACGAAAACGCCTAATAAGATAAGGGTCAACGGAGTAGATGTATAATAGAGCTTGTGATACGATGTTGATCTACTTCTTCCTTATTAGTGTTAGTATGTGAATAAGGAGGTATGGCTGGTATTATGACATGCTTTTCTTCTTCCTCTCTGGCTTCCTCGCTGACTTCTTGCTCGATGATGAAAACGTTTGGTTCCCTCCAAACAGTATCGAAATCGGCTTTCATTACTGTAGAAGCAGCATTGGATCTTTTTATGGACGATTTCGTTATTATTGGGAAACTTGCTTCTTCTATTGACTCTTTAGAATCCTCTAAAAACTCTTGTACTATTTCAGGTAAATATGTTAAATTTTGGAGTTCTTTGTCACAATAAAATTTTAAATTTCTTGCAGCTTGTAAGCAACCTTGGAATAAAGTAGAATTTCCACTAATTTTATCACCAACACTACTTTTAAAAAATGGTTCCTTAGTTGATCTGTGAACAGTGGTTTGTAATTTGTAATTTCGTTGGATATCCGCGATCTATAAGTTTATCCAATGTTTTAAAAGTTAACTTATCTTAACATCTTCTTTCTCTGCCCTTCAACCGAGATATAATGGTTCACATGAAGATAGGTTCTTCCGCGTTCGAGATAAGGGACCTGCTATTTTCCATTTTTTGTAAAAAATCTTCAGGTGGCGTATTTTAGCCGCTAAAAAAGATATGTTGTGTAGCTTGATTGATTCACAAAATTGCATTATTAAAGGCAACGCTACAACATAGTTCAAGAATGTTCGATGATATTTCAGCTTCTTTTGCTCAATGATAAATTTCCAATGAGTCCATTCTTTCAGCAAGATCAGTTACACCAAAAATTTCATCATAAGTTTTATGAATTTTAATATTTTTTTTTTTTTAATGACACTTTTTGAAGGAAAGTTGTAAGCTTTTAAATAATACTATAATCATGTAATACACAAGAACAAAAACGACTTGTTACCCTCAAAAGATGACAATTGGATGAGTCCGTACTTCGAGATGAAGGGCGGACGTCGTGAATTCGAGTAACCGATAATATTATTTCATTCGTTGAGAACTAGTCGTCAACTCAAGAGTCTAATTTTGCTTGTAATTAGTATATACTTTCTAAAGTGTCGTCAGCTCGACGCTACGAGGTCAAATTACCGTCAAGCTGCGTGGGTAGCGCATGTAGTGAATATAAGTGTACGGTATGCGACCGCGCAAGGAACACTGACCCACTACACTTAATACGTCTGTTGTGTGTTATCGTACGTCCTTATAAAGTATTTGTCATAAGTAAAAATTCTTTGAAGTTAATTGAATATGTTATATGTTCATTTGTAATTTTAATTGAAATGATTTTAATGCCAAACATGTCCTGTTAACAATCAACTTATCACTTTATTGTATTGTAACAAATTTTACAAAGTATAATTTTGACCAAATACAAGATAAATATGAAATACAAAAAAAAATAGGATTTAGATTCGCGAGCACAAATAATTACTCTTTATCATTAGCCGTTATTTAGAATAATTCCACTTAAACTTACTTAGCTTAACCGCTGCTTGCGCTCACGCAGTCACAAGTACTTCCACGGATGAGGTAGTGCCGAATCTTAAATAAAACGAAAACACCCGTGGCTGGATAAATAAAGGGCAGCCCTTTAACACCGTAAACCCTTTTTGATGGTCCTTCTGCTTGTAGTGCTTCTCCGACGTTCACATTAAAATTACAAATCGGCTCGCTCACACGAAATTCTTTAATACTACCTAGAATTCCTAAAATCATACTAACGCGTTGGATTGATTTACTCTGACATAATGTGACTCGAAAGATTTTAAAAGAGTCACTCTTGTTTACCAGAACAAATCCAAACGCTACTTAGAACCTTGGAAGTCAAGAATTTGCGAGTTTGACTGTGCTTCTTACACTGACTAAACGTGTCTCAAGAGATTACTCAAGACTCACTCTCGCTTAAAAAGGTGGCTATCGAACACCTCAATCTCTGCAGTTACTTAGAGTATGCTTAATAAAGCAGAAGGTGCAGGATAGTACGCGAGAGGAGCTTTAATACTCTCGCGCTTGAGGAGGGCAAGTTGAGTTGGTATTTGACCTAATAATCGACGCAATCTAGTTATTACTCAATTACAAACAAAGCCTGAAGGTTAAAATTGCTAGCCACTTGCACTTTTAGCGTATATTGGTTTCAAAAATATGTTTGAAAACATTTATTAACAGAATCGATTGTCAAAGGTATTTTAGAGATTAATAAAGCGGCGGTTTTACAAACTATGTCGTAATAATAATCACTCGCATTCTTACTTAAGTAGGTTCGAAATTAATAACATGTAGTTTGAAATACTCTTACATATACAATTGAACACATACACATAAGCATAATATGTAGTGATGCTGATCGCTTGCATTCTTACTTAGATGCATGACACAGGATATAAACCTGGCGATCAGCTCCGCTATTTCCATCATCCCCCTTCTCAGCCCGAATTCCCTTGTCTTGTAAGGGAACATAGTGCTTTGCACTGGTCCCCATGCGAGGAGGTTAGTGTTAGTCTGCAGGCACCCGGGTAAATCACACATTTTCTCCGGTTCTTCGACCGAAGAAGTATTTTAAAGATTTCCTCTCCTGGCCCCTTCAAAAAAAAAAAAAAAAAAAAAAAAAAATTAGAACACAAATAAGATCACTATTTGAAGAAAAGAAAAGGCGAAATTAGAAAAAAGTGTTTCCATATTTGCCAAACAGAAAACGTCTGTTTTATTACAATCTTTTTCCACTGTGTATCAAAATAACCAACTTTGTTTTACTGTAAAAAGCCGGAAATAAAACAAGACTGCGATTTAAGTTTTAAAATGCGGTGTGTGGAAGACGCACATGGGTCACAATCATCATGATAGCTCATGCTACAAATCTAAGTCTTTAGAGGTCATAGTGATATTCGAGAAAAGCTTAAAAGACTCCATGAAAAAAAGCTAGTGTGATCCTAGGAAATTATTCGACAGCACTATTCTATTGTAACTACAGCAATGATATTATTTTTCAACTAAAATGTGGTATTTTCTATCAAACAAAAAAAAACCATATTTCTCTTATTTTAATGCGTTTTAATGCATTTGTTGATGTTTATAAAAATTTAAAATTGCGAGTATTAGGAGAACTTGGGATTGGACGGGTGATGAAGTTAGAAATGTATTTCTACGTCTTATGTAATGATAATTTTGAACAAACTGCATATTATTGAATGTCAAAGGATAACAACGAAATAAACAGCATTTATGATAAGCATTCCAGTCAGATGAAAAACTGATTCTTGACACAAATATAATTGAAACTTAAAATGTATGTTACTAAAATGAATATTACATTGACCGTAAAACTTCTATCCAATCATTAGAATGTTCAATGACTGATAAGATGCTCTGTTACAAAGCTTAAGACTACAAGAACTGTTTTGGAATTTTATACACACAGTTCCATAAAAAAGAGAGCGTAAAATACTATGGATGCAGAAATTCATTTCTGTTTTTAACGATGAATCCCATTATCTTAAATTCAAAAAAAATTTCTAGTTTAGCCAATTTTTTTATGTTTCTCAGCAGAAAAGGGTTGGGGGGGGGGGGGCTGCTCGAACTTCTGAACTGGTAGCCAGCGCAATTTTTCTTAAAAGCTATTTTACTATCAGTATTTAAAGGTTTTTTTTAATCCACTAAAAGGCGTTCGTGTATGCACAAGCACACGTTATAAGTACATGCGTTAGTTTTATCATACAAATATATTTGATTTTCTTACTTTTTATTCATTCATCTGAAACTAAAATTCATTTTTCTTACACAAATTGCGAAAAATCTTGCAAACACTTTTGCAAATGACTTGTACTTGTGGCTGATGCGTTCGCGTCAGTTAACATTCGCGCGTAAAATCGTCTTTATGCACTTATTACGTGAATAACTAATATTTCACGTCAATTCCGCTTATTATTCATCAGCAAATATTGTGTATCCAATTTGAAAAAATATGTGCAACCTTATGTTTTCTAAGGTACCCTGATATAAGGCATAAAGTGTCTTATGAAGAGCTACAACCGAAAATGATACGGTGGTGCCAAAATAATTATTCACCTAATCCCAAAACTTTATCCGATGTTACAGAATATCTAACAAAGCCAGATAATGATTTCCTACGTCAAGGAATGAACACAAAGTTGGACATGATTACATTAACGGACATTAATAACGAGAATCCCCTTATTTTTTATAATAAAAATCTAATCAGACGTGGCTTTAAATCCGTCACCCACATATTCATTGATTGCACTTACAAAATAACACCTAGTGATGATAGAAACATATTGAAACAGTTCATCACTGTAATGGCGGTTACTAATGCGACGTAAGTTTCCAAATTTTTAATGATTCATGCATAATTTTACAATGAGAATGTTACCAAATAGACTTTTATATTATTAATTTTTCCATCAAATATGTACGGTTATAATAGACAAAAACAAGTTGTGTGTTTCTAAGAAGCTACGGACGTGTGCTCCTAAATTAGTTTACTAGCAATAGATGTAAACGTAGGTGGTTAAGATTGTATTCTTCTTTTTCGTTAAGAAGGTTGACTACTATGGGTGAGAAAATTGTATTTAAGTATTTAAATGTGTATCTTGCCTATACTTGTATATAGTTAATCACGAGCGTTACAACATTTACTGATACAGGTTCACTAAAAAGTACCTCTGGTAAAGTACTCAATATAAATATTGTTAACATATTTCATCAAAATTTCATAAATATTTACAGCAAATTTACATAAATTGAATTTGATATTAACGAAAGTCACGGCTACAATACACATAAAAAAAAAATAAAATAAAACTTTTCGCTTCTCGATCTTCGAATTGTAAATTCGTCTTTACTCAAACTTTGTTACACACGAGTACACACTATATACACTTTGTTACATATATGTGTTTTAGCACTATAGTCAACGTCCTTGAATTTTTTATTCGCAGTTAACATTATGTAGCGATATTATGACCGAATTTATTTATAGTTTAACGATTTTTCAGTTTAATATCAACAAATTTTAAGGTTTTTCCTATGCTATTTGGAATTCGAAAGGCAGACAATGCATACAATACTTTTTCCGAACACATACTTTTGAAAAAACTACTTGATCCCTCCATGGTTCAAGTAATCATGATTGATTATGAAGTTGCGTTAAGAAAAGCAGCTGCAACGGTATTTCCCGCCTCTCATGTCGCAGGATGCCAGGTTCACTTTGATCGGGTAGGTGATGTAAGAAAATTTTTAATCGTTAGAATAAATTAAATTATCTGATGCACTAATGAAATATTTCTCGTAGGCTGTATACAAAAAGCTTGATAGCTTCAAGCTAAAGCAATATTTAAAGAATAACCCGGTGGCTAAAGACTTCATTAAAAAGTGCTTGGCTCTTTCTTTTCTGCCACCTGAAATCGTGAAAGACTACGAGAAACTTGATGATGATTTGAAGCTTATTTATAGGATTAAACTTTAACGTTTCTTAGATTACTTTGAGTCTTTCTGGCTCCGAAAAATTGGTTTCTATTCTATAAGCATATTTGGGTTACTTGCAAGGACAAACAACGTTATTAAAGCCTATCACAGCCGACTTCTGTGTAAATTAGAGAAGCGTGACCCACGATGGGCTTTTTTGAGCAAGTCTATTGATTAAAACGGTAGAATTATTTTACTACGAGCTTTTCGATATTTTACTGATTTTCAAATTATAATTGATGTATAATAGAACCTACGACATAACTATATCCGTAAACGAACTGGATTTCACTGATTCTGCTTTCACAACTGCGTCAGATTAAATTACACATAATCAACCATTTATAGGAAGACTTATCGAATTTTGTGATCGTATAGTCCTTGATCTAAAGCTCATAAAAAGAAATAAATGTATAAGCAAAAGTCTGCGATACAACTCAAGGTACAAAGAACGTGGAATACTCGATGGTAATAAAAAAAACGTTTTCTTTTATAACGTATAGGATTATACAATTTTTACCATACGCTTTTCCTTGCAGTCTGGATAAATTTACTCAGAAAATTAATGACTGTATCTGAAACACTGGATGTTTAAGTTTCGTATAAGGGTAAGATATGCCAATCAATTTTTAAAGTTTCCAGAGAAAGACGTGCTAAAACTAAAGTGCAGAGACACGCAGATATCACAGGTGAATAAGTACATGCAGACATTCAAGAACAAGAGCTGGGGATTGATAACTGAAATCCTGTAGTGAATTTGAGTGGGTGCATGCCAGGTATGACACATATAATGTACAAAATTACCGAAATCGTAATTTCGGACAAATAGCTGGACAGCATTCTGAGATATATTATCGACAGTAAATATTTTTACAATTACGTTCTACAGAAGTTTACAGCTGTTCTTAAACCCTAGTAAATTTCATGCAGCAAGCGTATTTTTTTTTTTTCAATTGAATAATGATTTAGCCTATTTTTTATTCTCATCCCTGCCCTCTTATGTACAACGTGAAAAATCAAATGTTTCGAAGCTAATTATTTTTTAACTTCAAAAGATAACCTTACAGATTATTATGTTGCGTGACTTTTTTCATCCTGCCACCTGTGATTCTTCACCTGGTCTGAAAAAAGAAGTAGTTAACCACAATACTTATTTCGATTTCAGGAATTTAAATTTTATTTAAGTTTATTACAGCTTGAGTCATTCCTGTCTCCATATTTATTCTCAAATATAGTTGTAAATATCGTCTCTAAAAAGTTTGCCGAAAATTTCGGCTGCGGTCCAATATTATCCGTCCATATATACATATTATGAACAACTGTTACCGTTAAAAAAAAGTAGATGCTGTACGATATTATTATTACAGATCCAGACTTTGATGTAAATCTACAAGAAATGATCAACAACATGGAAGTATTTAATGAATCAAGAAAATAACATGGAACACCCAAATTAAGTTGAAGTGCACATACAGAAAATCGTTTTAACCAGCAGTCCTCTTTTGAACTTCATAATCGAGACTACATCAAAATATCACTATTTTTACTACCTAATACACCTGCATGCAACAAAATAATGTCACCTACCATTACCCCACTGAGAAATCTTTATTGAATCCTGTTTTACCGCATGCAAACGTCAAATAAATCAGTGCTAAGTGATTGCATAGCCTGAGATAGAGATAAAAATGTAGATGACTATAACAACACATACATAATCATTAATACTGATAATATGGAAACAATTGTCATACCTTATGAGCCATCGCAACTAAAATGTTATTTAAAAGACACACTCGCAAGTATGCGCAATCAACTACAAGAGCAGATGATCACTAAAAATTTTCATATACAACTTACATTTGATATTCCACACCAAAACAAGTTATCTAAAATAACCTATGTATATTCACGTAAAGGGGTGTTGAAATCAAATCGTCTAATGGAGATAAGACACACCATAGAAGTTAAAAATTCCTTAGTTCTTGATAGGTCGCAAGATTTTTATCATGAAATCGGCTTAGCAAGTTCGTAAAATAATGTGACCACTGTTCATCAAATAAATATCGATCCTGTTCATCTACCTGATCTCTTTTAACTGGCCTGATCACATCATTGATGTACATTTTATGATTATGGATCTCATGAACAGGAAGATAAAGAAAAATCATCTGTTGACATTTTTTATCATCACATATAGTACCAATTACAAAAATCAAAGACACTAAATCTTGTATAAACATTGTACCAGACAGCACTGGTTCGTAAATATTAATATGAAATATCTCATGCTGAAATCATCTATAAAATACGTTAAAAACAAAACGTCTTACGTTTGATCGATTTGCAGCTAGTTATATCATTATGTTTTCATCTTCAAGCAATTCAAACAAGTCCATAAATGAGCTCGATGCGCAACTGTAACATGTGTACTACAAATTTTTTTCATATAATTATAAAAAAGTTGGTCGTCCTATGATGTACTTAGATTATGATTATAATGAATTAAGTCATCAGTATCATACGGGTATAATTTATTCTTTTTACTAATTTAGTACATAAAATTTTCATTTTGAGGGAAAATCTCACGATTTCAAGTAGAAAAGGTATTGTGTGGCAAGCTGTGAATAAAGCTATCAAAGAAAACTTACCTAATGAAAGCGCCGAGCGTAAATATATACACGAGGTCACACACCCTTAAGGTAAAAAATACAAGGCTATTTAATGTCTTAAATATATTAACAGATCGCAAGGTTTATTTGAAAGGGTCGTTTATATTTTTAAATTAACGAAAATATACAAACCTTCCGTAATTTACATGTACATAGTTAACGTTCTTTGATCACTATGCCAATCTGGAAATACTGATGCAGTATATTTAAACTATCAAATAGTTAATACATTACATTGTCTTTAAATACAGGATTACTAACAAAAAGGAAAAGACTAAAAAACAATAAAGGAAGCGCTAAACGGTGTAAAGTATAGCTGAAAAAGTCACATTTAGAGCAAGTAGAAGACGAAAAAAATGCAGAGTTAGTAGATTAATCCCTATCACAAAATCAGCAAGAATAAGAGCATCTGTCATCGAATCATAAAGGTAATTACGATCTGGATTTTATGTGTGGTAACATGCGTGGTGATGATCAAATTTATTGTGGTCTTATCAAAAAATGGCTGTACAACTCGCTATTTCTGAGCATATGACTCATTAAGATGTAACTGACCCAAAGATAGTCATATAGTGCATTAAAAGTGAGTTGTGTAAGTGGTTTTTTTTACAAAGGTTGCTATCTCAAATACTGTTGAAAGTAGAAATAGCGATTGTGCAATATCATGAATTTGATTTGGTCGTGATGTTTGGAGCGATCTCAGCGATCCAGGTGAAAACAACCGTAAAACAGCTGGTGTAACCTCTCATCTGACGTTAATGATTTCTCTACATAAGATGAGGTTGAACTGTCTCTCTCATGGCAATTCATGGGTAACCTAATTCAGGAGCACTGGGAGCAATATAGGCACTCGGATAAAGAACAGGTGTTTGCAGCCAAAATCGAACAAATCTAGTATTTGAGATATTCAAATGTTTCAAAGAATAGTTTTTTATAATAATATGGTACGACAGAACATACGTTTGCGTACATTTTTAATGGTATTTAAACAAGAGAGAATAAGTGATTGAAAACGATCCGCAAATGAACATTATTAAATCGAATATCTTATAATTGAACATCTTCTTTTTATATGTTCTTTTCCGATGTCACCACGCATGTAAACCGCATTATCAGAAAGCGATTACTAGGAAGCATGACTATATGGATAATGACAATGAGACTTAATGGTAATGATTGATGGCTTTTAATTTATTTTGTGGTCGAAGTTACATTGAATTTCTTTATTTGAATCAAGTACGATAATATCCCACCAGTTTTATAAATATTGAGGCGTTATGAGATGCGTTAAAAATTTCATCATAGTAAGCTACTCATTTTTTTTGACCGAAAAATATTATAAGGATAGAATTTCCTTATGCTCCCCTAAAGGACAGTTCATACGTTGTTGACACTACTTGAAAAAATATTTTGAGATAGAATGTATATTCAAAAAAATATGAATTTTGACATAACATGATTGTACAGAGGTCGGGTACTGGAAACACAGGTTCTAGCATAACAATTCCCCAAAGAAGTGGCAAATGATGTCGTTCGGATCTCAGTGATATGAATTACCTTAGTTTTTGGGTACTGCTAAGGTGTTGAAATGTGGAGGCCTGTCGTATGTTGTACGATTGGGTTAACACGAAACAACATCTTCGCAGCTTTATATGAGATACACGCAAATGTGTGTCATACGCAGTTAAAAATGTGCTTGAGTAATGTATTATCTCTGCTTTGGTGTGACAATATAGAGGCCTGTTGTTATCTGTATCATTGGGCTGGAATATAATCACACCTCAACAGTGTTTAACTATATTTAATTATATTTCTGTGCGTCTAACTATATTGTATTTGTAGATATAGTTATGCACGTTGTACATCGCCCGTATTATTTCTTTTACTGTCTTGTCTTAATATTTTATTGCAATTTGGGCTAGCTAGCATTAAATTGTGAATGTAAGTGTCTGAAGCAAATTTTGAAACTTGTTTAAATTTATCGCGCGTTTATGAATGATGATTTGATGAACAGTAATAATATTTAACAATACAATCTTTTTAACATAGCTGGCAGCCCGTACTTTTGTCATGGTTAAAACTATCTCTAAATATTTTTTTTTACAGAAAAACGGTGCTATGTAGAAACTATGCTATTTCCGATAAAAAATTCAGTGGTTTTCATACAAGGCCGGGCACAACCTACAAAAAAAATTGGACTTCAAACAGCTTTTTAACAATATTTGGACTGGTAACCATACTTAATAATTGGCAAGTGGATTAATAAGATAATTATTTACAGTCTCTTAAAATTTTTTGGGAAAAAGCGGTAATGTCATTTAGGTGTTGAGCCTCCTTAACGATTCCCTATCATTCACCCGAAAGCTTCTCCCCGAATACTCAATCCCCCGAATAATTATGGCCCCGAAAGATGTTCCCCCGACTAAATAATCCCCCGAATACTTATGCCCCCGCAAACTGTTCCCCCGACTGAAGAGTCCCCCGAACACTAATGGCTCCGAAAGTAGATTCCCGGAAACATATTTTTTACATAGTACAATAATGTTTATGAAAGTACGGTAGTTTGTCCAATACTGAAAAATAAATTTATTTTGAACAATACACTAATTTTGGTTAAAGTACTATAGTTTGTCCAACAGCTTGCGAGAAATCCAAAATTTCATAATTTTTATAATTTAGCACAATTCTTTGGAGCCTTTGTAATTTGGAGCATTTATAATCGCGAGCTCAAAATCAGACATTAACATTTCTGGTTGACAGTTCGCTATTCCATACTCTAAAGCCTTTGAACTGATTGCTCGTAGAACATATGCATACTGACGACCTTCCTTTGAAATTAGGAGCGCGTACGCGAACGGCAACGCGACGACTTCCCGCTCACCTCTCTGTGTCATTCGAGAAACTGTCCTCAGAATCGTAAAAACTTGCGAAAATATACGAGGAGCAACCTGTGTAAGGACCAATTGTTATGACTCACAGTCTTTATGTAACGTTATGTTAAAATTTTATTACGAACCTTAAACGCCCCGTCAAAAAACTAAACAGAACTTGATGACAGCAGCTCGAGATCTTTACGTGTTGCAAAGACTAGTACTCTGCTTTCTGCTGGTTCGTCATGGTCGCACGAGTCATAAATCAGAAACTGCTCACCAGTAGCTGTTTTTGTATACTTTTCAGGAACGTCTTCCAAATCTGTAAGTGAAGTAGGACTGGTTGGCACATTTGGCTGATTGTTTCTGACAAGATTCCTGCAAATTCATCTCGTAATAATGCAGATTGGGCGCATCCGGATGAGTAGCAGCTTTCCGTTTCAACTCTAATTTTATCTCTTCTGCCTCAGCTTACTCACGGTTCGGTGGATGTGCATGTGCAGACGTATCCGAGTCTTTCAATACTGTGACTCGACTTCGCAAAGTGAATGATGGCCCGTGCTTTGCACTCTTTGTTCCGCTATTTCTGGCAGTCCTAGTAGCAACGTCCTTCGTTTGTATCACCTCGCGATTTTACATGCACATAACCGTCGAGAAATAAGCGCACGTCGTTCTCTATTTCGGCTTCTATATTCATCTTTATATTTTAACTTATAAATCTTAACACAATTTTGACGAACTGTAAATTTTGACGAACACAATTGTAGTACGCGATACCAGAATGTTTTGAGATCACATACCAGAATTTTGATCAATGTTATAAATGTAAACAAACAAAAACAATTGGTGCACGACGCATTCCGTTTAAAAAATGCCGTTCACGGGATTAAAAAACAACAGCTCAACGTTAATCTCAGATTATTTAATCTTTAATACCGTTATCGATGTGAATCTATTTCATACCCGTAAGAGAATCAAATATTACGTATTGTGCGAGTATGTGAAAAATAATAAGAAAGTTTATTTTCTGGGTAACGTCCTTAATAAAAATATGAAAGAAGTAGTGCTATCACGTGGAGACTGAATCATGGAGATAGAGGTCGGTACATGATCAATTGAAAATGTGTAAAATTTTAATATATAATATACACATGTACAATCATTGAAAAATTCTTTTAAAAGTGTGATTTCAGGAAATTTCACTAGATGTAAATTATTAAAACAGAACTATTGGGTTACAGTACAAATTAAAATTGATTTCAAACAGTGAATTTATGAAAATGGCAGAAATATAAATGTTTGAAGTCTGGTACTACTCATGAATCATTCTCTGACACGTGATAAATATATCAATTTTTCCTAGTCCAGTCCCGCAGTGCTCATGTAGGGTTACTTAAAATATTTTAATGCCTTGACATTAATGTATCAGTCATAATTTTTCACTGGTGCGGTGTGGCAATATGGCGGCCTGCTTTTATTTGTACGATTAGGCTAAAGTATGAGCACACTTTATCAGTGTTTCAAACGACGACAAAAGAACATGGTGAAAACTGTGTTATACCCTGTCAATTTGTTTGAAATATTTTGTGCTTTACTCTTTTTTTGTGACAATAAATTACGGCCTAGGTGTGACAATATGGAGGCCTGTAGTTATTTGTACGACTGTACTAAAATATGATCATCAGTGTTTAAAAAGATGAGAGATCAGATCTATATTTTATAACCTAAGTCTTTACCATGTAATGTTAAATATTAAATATTAGTCGAAATATTTATGTTTTATCTTTAAGGCCATAATTACGTGTTTTCCGTTAGGAGTCGTACCCAAATATCGTGGACAGTTTTTAAGGGGGGGGGGGAGGGGGGGGGAGGGCTTGGATTAAATCATGCGGATCCTAACGCTGGGGGAGGAAAGGGGCCAGGCAATAAGTTTACGTAGGACAAAACACTCTTTTTGTATTCTAAATCATTAGCTTTTAAATTCTTCTTACGTAATAGTAGAAATTCAAAATTTTTTTATTCTATTTGGAATTACTTCTCTTCAAATCCCACTATGCTTTTTGTTAATTGAGGCATTCTTTGATCAACATTGCTGAATACGCTTTTACTCAGCGCTGCTACGATTATAAAAATTTAAAATTTCAAAAGAACCGTTTGTTAATAGTAGATTTTCTTACAAGGAGGGGAAACGGAACTTCCGCACGAACGTGGTATGACACCTCGAGGCGAAGCCGAGAGGGCGTTCCATCCCTCCTCCATGTAAGAAATGGTGTTTGTTTCCATCCTTTGGGTGAAAGTTTGTAGTTCCGCTGTTCCACTAAGGTGTAACCTAACCATAGAACTGCAAACTTCCGCCCAAGGGATGGAAAAATTATGTATATATATCTCACATATACCCATAAAAATACAATACACTTATTAGAAAAGAGGACGTTGACTAACTAAGTAAAATTTATTCCTCCTTGAAGCGAATTTTTAAAATTACTTTTGAAAATGTAGAAAAAAAGTAGGTAAACGTAACTTTGGGGGGGGGGGGGGGTCCATTTCTAATGTACACGAAGTCCACACGGAGGGAGGGAGGAAGGGGGTCGAAAAATTGAAAAAATAGTCCACGGTATTTGGGTACAACCCCTAAGTGGTGCAGCTGCTACCAAAATATAAAATTAATAAATAAAAAATAATAAGTGTGTATGATAATTTTTAATGTTTATTATTTAAATTAGTATCTTTATGATTTTTCAGTATGCTGAAACTAGCACGACTATTTTCTCCATTCGCAGTGTTAAAAAATCGTGTACCCACTTTTACTTAAAACACGGTATGGATCTGACTACACCTAATAGCTTATACGACTTACTCTCACTCTGCTTCAGGTACTATAAATGCGTAGCCATGCTTGGTAGTAAAATTGATGTTGATAAGTAACTATTCTATAACGTGGCCTGGCACGAAGACTCGTATAGTTTACGGCGCTGGACAAGGACCCGTACTGTTCACGATGCTTGGACGAAGATCCGTATAGTTCGCTAAGCTTGGACGAAGATCCGTATAGTTCACTGAGCTTGGACAAAGCCTCGTACATGCAGTTCGCTGAGCTTGGACGAAGACCCGTACAGTCCGAACGAAGATTCGTACAGCTCGCCATACTTGTACAAAAACTCACGCACAGTACGCCAGACTCTGGTCGGTGCTATACGCATCAGAGCGAAACTCGAAATATTGAGGTTTTAAAACAACCTTAGGTCAAAAAGAAGGGAGAGAGAAGCGCATCCTGGCCAGGCATCATACTTATGAGCGAAGTGAATTCACTCGTAGATCTTCAGCCCAGCCACGCCGATAGTCGCAGGGCTCATAGCAACTTCTCTGGATGAACTGGCGCAGGTGTTGCCCCCCCCCCCCTCTCCCGGAAGAGACTCGCCGGCGGTCCATTGGCCCGGTCGAAGAGCTGTTGACTTCCACGACGAGGATTGGCAAGACTGCACGCTGCCAGCGGGAACCCACCGACCCAACGTCAGGGTGCGCCGAAGATCTCCTCAAGAAAGGAATTCCCTCCAGGTCCAGGCATCATCAAAAAATTGCAGTCAGTCTGCTGGAATCCGGATGAATGTGTTTTCGGCGCCATGGGTACTTTTCCCACCGAAAAAGTCCGAGAATCAAGTTTTCCTAAAATTTTTCGACGAGAATCGGACCCGTTTATGCCTTGAGTCTGTTCGTTGAAGTCTCATCGTTTGTAGTTGATTTAAGGTATTTAATCCACTGTTTCTCTTCCATCTCGACAAAGTATGAAGAAGGTATGCAGGAGTTAAGTCTTGGTCTCTATGCTTTGATGAAGGCATGAACAAGAAATTTCGATATGGGTTTTTCAAAAATGATTTTCCTACCCACAACACTAGTCCTTGCAAATGCGGAGCTACATGGCCTAACCATCACATTTCTATCCCTCTCCAGTCCCAAAGTGACAAGTTCCTGGAGCCGGTCATCTATATATAAAAATCTACTAACTTATCAAAGCCTACTCTTGACGTAGATTGGTAGTCACTGTTTTCAAATATTGTTTTTTTGTTTGTGTTGAATTCTTATGACTCATTGAAGTCTGGGCGATAAATTGAATTGAACTTGTTTCAAAGATAATAAGAATCGTTATTTGACAGAAAAATTATGTACGGAAGCATACGAATGTTTCATCATACCTTGGTCGAAAGTACGTACTTTGTGCATCGATATTGATGCCGAAACCTAAAGATGCGTGTATTGACAGAACATCAAGCACGCCTTCTATAACAGCGGGACCGAAAGGTGTTAAGCATGACCGTATTTCAATGTAGACAATATAGCATATGTAAAACCTATACACTTTTTCTTTCAATTATATATTTTTTATTTATTCAGCATTAAATATATAAAAAAATATTTATTTTTACATTGCAAATAATTAAAAAATGTATTTATCTTTCAGAATCGTTACAATAATAGTGAAAGTTGTGTGTAATATTCCCGTGAAAACCACGAATATCATATTGTATGCATAAACTTTTTTCAGAAGAAAAATTATTACTTTAAATAATAATAATAATATATCGACTCTTGAACACTTTCTTCATAGAGACAAACAAGAGGGTCTACGAAAACACGAGAGCCAGATACTAGGTTAAAAAAAATGTGACAACTAATAAAACGAAACTTATGCAGTATAAACTGTATTTCCGTTTGACTATACCTTAGAATAGAGGCGATGACTATGAAGAACGATCAGCGAGTAGAAAAACGTGTACGTGCATATGTAATCGAATAGCAAGACTTGACCATATTTGAATGCAGACACCATAGCATACGTACAACCTATACACTTCTACTATTAATTATGTGTTTCTCATGCAATCAGCATTAAAAACATAAAAAGAATGTTTATTTTTACACTACAAATAATCCAAAAATCTACATTTCCTTCAGAGTTGTTACAATAATAGTAAAAATTGTATGTAATATTCCCGTGAAAACCACGATTTTCATATTTTATGCACAAACTTTTTTCAGAAAAAAAATTATTATTTCGAATCATAATAGACGGATTATTAATCACTCTTTTTTCAAGTTCGTAAAAGAGGCACTACGTAAACACAAGGCAGATACTAGGTTAGAAAAAAGTGACCACTAATGAAACAAAACTCTAAGATGATAACATTTTTCAAAGATTTTGTTGGATCATACATACTTAATTTAATTGCTATTGATGAACTCTTTTCTGCCAAATTATTTTTTTATTATATTAGGATCATACTTATATGTACACAATAGGACTCATTAGAAAAAAATTAGTTAGTCGCATTCTCACTTATAATATATTTATATTTTTTTTTAATAGATGGATACATGAAAAGAGCTCGAAAAATAGCTACATCAGCTATCAGTATTATATCCCGTACTTGTGCGTCTGTCATCGTTATTCCGGCACTTTTTAAAATATGTACGGTTATTTTTGCGTCAGAAAAGTCAAACGGACCATCCCAGTTAGTCTGCAGATTCAGGCTTTTTTTCTTTAGTTCTTTGTGGATTGTAGAACCCAACTTTTTGTCCTGCTGAAAAATTAACTTGTCTCGCTCGTTTGTCGTAATGGGTCTTGATCATGCTAGATGTTATGGTCATATTTGCTCTTGTCATATCATGAATCTTTGCCATTTTATTTCTTAGCTTCTGTACATGATTTTCCGGCGTTGAAACTTCAGCGCGATCATTCGGAGAAAGTCCTTTCATGAGATTCAGTGGAAGCCGTAAGTCATCACCGGTGTACATTTCAGCTGGAGAGAACCCGGTCGTCGCATGTTTAGAGGATCTGTAAGCTAATAAAAATAGTGAGATCAAACAGTCCTAATATTTTTGATTTTCGCTAACAAACTTCCATAAATAATCAAGAACAGTCTGACGTTGGCGATCCACTTGACTGTTGTATTATAGGTGTAAAGGTGTAGTTCATGTTTTCCTAATTCCCAAAAATTCTTCTAATTCTTTTACCAAGCGCGAATCGAAATTTTTTCCTTGATCAGTATGTACTTCTAATGGAACACTATGATGACGAACTACCTCATTAACAAAAACATTAGCTATCGTTTTTGTCCTCATATTGGATAAGGGGAAAGCTTTGAACTATTTTGTGAAATTATCTACCATAGCAAGGAGGTATTTGTTTCCTAATGAAACAATTTGAGATGGGCCCAAAGTGTCGAATTGAAGTCTCTCAAAAAATACCTCTTAAATTATAAATTATCAATTAAGTAACTCCTTTATCTGCTGGACCTTTCTTTGCAACACAAATTCCACACGTACGACACCAATTTTGAACATCTTTTTTTGCGAGTGCCCAGTAGAATATTTTTCTAATCTTCTCTAGTGTTTTGCTGATTATAAAGTGTCCCCCTGTTGGTTAGTCGCGTGCTTCCTGTAGAACGTCATTTTTTTCCGTTCTTTGAACCACTAATTGTAGAGTTCTGGTCTTCAAATTCGGTGATAACCATTCTTTGTATAAAACTCCATCCTTAATAACAAAAGAGCCCCATTAATTTCAGTACACTTTCGTAAATTCATCTTTTGGTGCAATTTGCTGTCGATCAGGTCGAGTGTTAGCTTTCGTCTTATCAATAATCATTCTGATGGTTTTATCTTCCATTTGGTGCTTTTGCCATCCCGATTGTGTTTCTTAAACAATCACAATTCCAACCTTTTTATCTTCTGCCTTAAAATTTTCCTTAACATGGTAGCTATACTTACAGGATTCATCTTCACATGGTCGTCTGGACAATCCATCTGCGTTTCCATGACTAGTTCCTTTTCTATGAATAATCTTAAATTTGTGCTGACCTAATAATCCAACCAATCTAGCTGATTGACCATCTAACTCTTTGAACGATAATAACCAGGTCAAAAGAGAATGATCTGTTCTCATTAAAAATTATTGTCCGTATGAATAACAAAAAAAGTGTTTTACTGACTCAATAATTGCTCAATGATTCCATACGAGTTAAACAATAATTGTTTACTGATGGACTATACACGCGACTATAATAAGCTATCATGTTCTTCTTATGATCTTGATTCTGAGATGTAACAGATCCCATATTATGATCTAAAGCGTCGGTTACTAAGATTAATACAGAATCTAACCTGGGAAAAGCAAAAATTGGATGAGACGTAAGAATGCTCTTTAATTTTAGAAATGCTTCTTGATTTTCTAAAGCTTATTTTAAATGCTCGTTTTTTAATGTCAAACTATGAAGGGGCCTAGCAATATCTGAAAAGCCTTTGATAAATCGCCTATAGTTCCAGAAAAATCCTAAAAACTGACGTACGTTCCTTTTTGTTCTCGCAATCAGCCATTCTAACTCAGTCTTAATCATATGCAGATCTGTCCTATTTCCTTCTTCTGATACAATGTGACCAAGCCATCAAATTTTTTTTTCAAAGAAATCGCACTTCTTTTTATTCATTGGAAGATTAGATTTTCGAAATCAAAGGAAAACCTTTTTAAGATTGGCTAACATCCCATCAAACGGGTATGCTATAACTATAGTTTCATCCAAATAAACCAAAAAAATATCATACAACAATCCTTTGAGTATCTCTTTCATAATTTGTTTAAAGGTTGCTGGTGCATTACATAATCCAAATAGCATAACTTTGAACTGTCATAATCTTTTTCCAACAGAGAAAGCTGTGATTTCTCTATCTTCATTCCTAATTTTCACTTGCCGATAGCCGCTCTTTAAATCCAATGTAGAGAACCAGGATTATCCTTATAATTTATCCAAAATATCGTCAGATCTGGGTGCAGGAGATAAATTGTTAGTCGTTGCCGCATTTACTTTCCGGAAATCGACACAAAATCTTAGAAAGCCTTCTTTCATATTTTTAAGTACCACTGGAGAACACCAGAAACTTAAAGATCTTCCTATAATCCTTGCTTCTCCATTTATATATTTAAATTATCAACTTCCTCTTGTTTGTGAATAGGGACTCTTCAAAATGGTAGTTTTATTGGTCGTATTCCTTCTTTTATGTGTACATCATGTTTGACTAAATCGCATCTCTCTACGACATTGTCATCTTTGAGATAGCTTGATACTTTGTTATTGAATCGGCAAATTTTATTTTCTGGTCATTATCTAATCCTTCCCCATTTTTCATAAAAAGATCTTGCAAATTATCTGGAAAAATATCCTGTATGGCTACAATCCATCTAATAGGTACATCTTCCTTATCATTTTAATCTATCTTATCAAAAAAAACCTTATAAATTTTCTTTGTTAAACCTATCCTATTAAGGAAATCACACAGAACGATACAATCATCAACTATATCCCCCCCTAAATTTAACTATTTCCACTTTGTGTTTCCCTAAAACCCCAAATGCTTCAACCCTCATCTTCATAGGAATGTCCTTACCTGTTGGGTATTTCAGTGATTTGAAATTAATGGGAAATTAAATATCCTCTGAATTTAAGAATTTTTAATGTAAAATTGTGGTGTCAGAGCCAGAATCTAAAACAAAATTACAAATTCTGTTATTTCATGAGCCTTTAAAAATAAATTTACTTAAATTCACATTTATTTTTTGGCTATTCAAGACTGTGATCAAAGAAGCTGGATCACTTACTGTTGAACTCGCTCCTAGAAGTTCAACAAAACCTAGTTTTCCTGCCGATTAAACGCATGCAGTCAAGGACAATTGAACCTTACGTGGCCCTTCTTTCCGCAATTCCAGCACTCAACGTTGGCGGCATACCAGATTTTTTTCCTCCCTGACTAGCTCTTGGATTAGAATTCGACTGCACTGCTCTGTTTTTTCCTGCAACAAGATTATTCCTTTGAAGTCATCTATTTTCATCGAAAATTGCTTTAATCTCTTTTGCTCGTTGGAGAGCTACTCTTAATGATTCACTCCTCTTTAACTGAAGCACTTCCCTTACTAAATTGTCAGCGGTTCCAATAATAGATTACGATAAAGCAATTTTATATCAAGTAGCAAACGAGCACTAAGGATAAACTACTGAAAGTAATTTCTGTAAATCAGCAGCTAAACTTGGAAAATCTTCATTTAAGCTTTGTTTCCTATTTTGTAACTGAGAATAACACGTCGCAGCCAAATATTTTTCATCAAAATGCACTTCAAGTTTCGAGGTTAAACCCAGCAGTCCTTCCGACTCTGAAAACTGATTAAGTACTAATCTTGCCTTTCCACGTAAACAAGAAATCAGAGCCACCATTTTTCTATTTTGTTCTCGTCAATTTCATTTGGCGATTAGGTTAAACTGCTTTGAAAAATCCCCAAACGAATAACTACCATGATAAATGTCGACTTGAACAATAAAGAGAGTTAATGAACCTGTCTCTGACCTATATGAAACCGACTGTCCAAACGATGTGTTTAAAATCGAAAGTGGATGTGGTAGTTGTGATGGTTGTGGTGGTTGTGATTGCTATGGTGGTGGTGGTTGTGATTGCTGTGGTGGCGGTGGTTGCGATACTTGTGGTGGTGGTAGCAAAAGTTTTTTGGTGATAGTCGTCTGGCTTATGCCGTGAAATTATTGATCGTGTAACGCTGCACTTTCCCTTTGCTGAGCCTGTCCTTAGCTCAAAAGAGAGTTCCGCTCTGCCAAAACTGCGTCCCGTTCAGTTTAAAGGCCCACAATCATGACGCAAGCATCACTGAAAGTCGACTGCAACTGCCGGAGCGTTATCTCATGAACTTCTTGTTGCTTACGTGGCGTGTCTTCCTTTTCTTGCTTCGCGTCGTCCAACTAAACCTGCAAATCGATACGATTTTCCTGCAGCTTAACCAGCTCAGCTTCCAACTCTATGACGAGTTTTCACCAATCTCCTTATATTTTTTAACTGATGTTCTAGATCCAGGCACTGCTTCTTAGACTCCTCCGATTACCTACCATTCCCCCGAAATCAATCCCCCGACAGCCCAATCCCCCGATTGTCGAATGCCCCGACTGCCGAAACGCCCGAATAACGAATCCCCCGCAAGTACAAACCCCCGAAGTGAAAATCTCCCGATTGTTCAATAACCCGAGCGGCAACCAACCCAATTTGAAAAAAAAAAAAAAAAAAAAGTTCTATCGTGCCGAAGAGCTACGGCAGTGATAAGTGCGAGCCTCAGTCAATCATAACTGACTTTGAACTGGGAATAATTAATGCTTGCTCATCGGTATTCCCATATGCAGCATTAAGAGGATGCCACTTTCATATGTGGCAGAGCCTCTATAGGAACATCTTGGAAAGAGGCCTGGCAAGCGCGAATAACGACCCCGAGAAAGATCCCTTAAGAAGTTTACGCACATGATAGCTGCGCTAGCGTTCGTGCCAACAAGCGACGTGGAATGTTATTTCACCGGCTTAAAGACAGCGGCCCCTGAAGTAATGAGTGATTTTATCAATTACTTTGATACAACTCACGTTAACGGCAAGCCAAAAGCGGAAAAACGTAATGCAGTTCAACCCCGTTATAAAATACACTTATGGAATCAATACGATGCAGCGTGAACTATAGAGGCAAAGACTAACAACGCATTAGAGGGTTGGCACCATCACTTTCACCTTCTTATGGGAAAAAACCACCCTGATGTTTACTCCTTTATCAAAGAGATGCAGAAGGAGCAAGGTGACACAAAAATAGTTGTGGTGGAGCTGTCTCTGGGTCGGAAGATAAAAGCAGCTCTTAAACGAAAGTGGATCGAGACCCAAATAAAATTACAAAGAATCGTGTTGAACTACGAAACGTATACCCTTCTCGATTATTAAGAAGCCGTTGGAAACACTTTGTAAATAAAACTAACAAAAAAACTACAACTGTTCTGTATGTGTCATTCGGGGGTTTTCGGGCGTACAAGTTCGGGCATGAAGTCACTCGGGGGATAACTTACGCGGGGGAATAGACAGTCGGGTGATATTCCTATCGGGTAATCGGGCAATTGGGCAATAGGGCAATCGGGGGATTCGACAGTCGGGGGATTGGGCTGTCGAGGGATTGATTTCAGGGAAATGGTCGCCAACCGATTCCTCCAGCTGCCGCTCCATTGTCTTCGTCTCTTCTGTTAATGTGTTACCCCGAACGAGCCCCAAAATTGTTACGATTGCGAGTAACAATTAAAACACGTTACATTATAGAAACGGAACCAAACTTTATTGAGAGAAGCAAACAGAAGTAGACAGCTCGAGGTTACAAGCTCGACTAACTAATATTTTTCAACAACAAAAACAACACCTAGCGACATTTTCGAAGTGCGATAATTCATACATTCTGCGGCTTTTTAACCGTGTACCCAACAATATAATGCAGACCTATCCAGTGATAGAATACTTACTGAGCCTTCACAAAAATACTGCAAAATGTTGCTGTCTATTGTGCTTAGTGCAAAATAAACTAAACGAATTGTAGTTAACAGAAACCATTAATGTATGTGTGTATTCAGTAAAGGGCGTGTTACATTGACAAACGATCCGATATTTTCATGGTAATAAAAAGTTTCACATCCTTATAAAAAATGTACGTGTGGGATTTATGAACATGAATTATTAACACCAAGTATACAAGTATTTAATCCTATTGCTTAATTACTCAGTACATTGAATAAAATAAATAGTCTTCCTTACTTGTTCTGATAAAACAGTATACGGTGGAAAACATGGCTCTGCTTTTTTTGGTTACGTACTAAGTATCAACTGCTCCTTGTACGTACATGTGTCTTCGATGATGAGTTTTGATCGGACTGGACTGTTGTTTAAAACTGATGTTAGTAGTAATAATATGAATCCATATTACCCTGATATTGCACTCGTCACATTTTATCTACATCGGGAATTGAAGTAGCTTATCGCTCCTTCCCAATGTAGCGAATTTTCTTGAAATCTACTGCGGTGATAATTATAATTTTCATTATTGCAGTAATAACACGATGTAGTTGGCTAAAATTGAATTTTCTATAGGCACATTTGCTGAAAGTACAATTTGCCGAATTCATCTTCACGAAAAACATTTTGCTAAAAAATTTCTTTCGTGATTCGGAAAAATTTTTTTTTTGGAATATTACTTTTTGACTCACTATGTCTTCAGCTAATTCGTTTTAACAAAAATTATTTTCGGTAGTTTAATGAGTCGATAAATTATATTTCGGCTAAATATGTACTCCTCCCAAATATTATCGTTTAGTTCTGTTAAACAACATTAGTGCATGAAAATACAATTGTATACTTGACAATTTGCAGCAAAACTTCAATAAAAATGAGAACGATGATAAATCATATAATTAGGTCCACAAGTTTCTGAAACTACAATTATTCTTAGCCCTTTCTCACTATTATACTCATTACCATGCACAGTAGGACTGCCTCACTCCGTATTGTTTATCAAACCACCATGGTCATAACTTCGGATTGTAGCATTAGATGCATTATACATGTCAGGAGATGATTGTCAAGTGCTTAGTACATTATAATGAGTCTATATTTGTAGTATGTAATGCTGATGATGCTATGTTCAATACAGGAGCATAAGTTTGCTCATTGATCTTTGTGTACATGTAAAGTCAGGAGAAACATTGAATTGAGTATGTCGATTTAATAGTCAATTATCCACACACATAAATAAAACTAGATGAAATATAAAATTAGTTTTAATTGAAGTCACTTAACAATACACTCTAAACCTACAATATGGAATTCGAAGCTCCAAAGTACTAAACATGAGAAGCAAAAGAATGGAACATTAGATGCGTATCCTTCTGAAAGTATTCGCCAAAAAGGTTTGATTGAGTTACTTTTTCCCTTAAAAAGCAGAAATTCAATATTTTAGACTTGTTAAGCACACGATTTCTACACTCTAAAAGAATAAATATAAATCTAAATATTGCAGAATTAGATTAACTAGTGTGCAAATCTGTGGCTCGCATTTGGCTCCAACCGATGAATTTAATCAGTCTCGATTCAAATGTGAGATACAAACTAGCAATCTGCTAGGAGAGTACCTGATGTTTCGCATGTTTTTATTTGTTACTTTCCCATTTTCTACTTTAGTGCAAGGTTGACAGTACTACAAATATTCAAAGTTATTTGTACATGCTTATAAAATAAATGTATTACACATATAAATAAAAATTTAATTAACAAAACTAAACTGACAAGCTTGTCATGGTTTAATAATTTAAAGATGTAATATGTATTTTAGTGCACTTAAACATGTGGGGATTGAAAGGAGTGTCATGTAATGCAGACTTATTAATCTACAGCTGGAGGAGAGTAGGCAAAAGTATGCAAATACCAAACTTATGTAGCACAGACCAAGACAATAGCAGGCAAGTCTAGAACGGCACTGCAGATTTCATAACCTGTTAAGTAGCTAGGTGTGAAAAATTATTGATTGCTTACTGAAAATAGATCTCGACTACCTGGGTGTATATTCTCTAATATTTTTTTGTCTTATTCTTGCTGGAATCACGATTTAATTATCATCATTTGTTTAAATAATTTAATTAAGCCAAAAGACTAATTTTTATATTGTCTACAGTTAAAACAGTGAGTTACTTACGAATTGTGTAGCGTAGAGTTTAATAACACTTACTTATCTCATACTATAATATAGAAATAACTTAAAATGAATAATGGTTCAAACAAACAAAATATTTATTCTTGCCCAGCAAAACTATCATATCTTAAACTCGCTCACTGACAGGTGAATGCTCGAGTGACATAAACTTTCCAACAAAAAAAAAATAAATAAGTTGCAAATTTTTGAAGGTTCGGAGTTTTGGATTTTTTACTAACTTCAAATGCTTATAATTTCAGTTGGTCTTAATCTTTTTAAAAATTTCAAGAAAATACTTGTTTTATTAGGGCTTCTGTAGCACTTTTTACTTGTATTAGTGGTATTGCTTCCTCATAAAGGAAGCTTTGTATCTGTAAAAAAATTTTTTTTCTAGAAATACGTTAAAAATGTTTCATATAGTGTCTAAAATGCAAATATATCATTTTTAGAAAATGTCCATCTGTGTGTGTGTAGTGTGTGTGTGTAGTGTGGGTGTGTTTATGTAATCAGTCATATCTTAAAAACCCAACGGTAGATTTCAATGATTCTGAGTTTGAAATTTTTTTCTTATCCTCACGGTGGCTCATAAAAAAATTAAAGTTTTATACCTTATTAAGGTTTTTATAACGATTTTTATGGTAAAAAACTGGTTTTTTACCTGTTCAAGGGTAAAATAAATTTTAGTTTAATTTTCTAATAGTAACATCTAATAGAGTCTTAAAATAGCTTAATTTTGAATTTTGAATTATTTCGATAACATATTTTGTTAAGTTTTTATCAAATAAATCCGGAAATTTTGGGAAAAACCACTTATATCTCAGATTCCTTTCGCGTGATTTCGACGATTAACGGCTTAAAATATTTGTTTTTATATCCTTGTAATAATGACATAAAAAAATTCAAGTGCTCACCCTATTAAGGTTTTTATAACGATTTTTATGGTGAAAAAACTGATTTTTTTAATTATTTAGGGATGAAAAAACATAAATTAGAATTTCTTAATAGAAACATCTGATACAGCTTTACATAGCTTAATTTTTTAAATCAAATTATTTTACTAACATATTTTGTTCAGTTTTAATTAACGAAATACTGACATTTTTGTGGAAAATCACTCATATCTTACAATTAGAAACATTTCGGGTGATTTTGTTGATTCAAGGCTCAAAATATTTTTTTCTACATCCTTGTAATCAATAATAAAAAAAGGAAGTTTTATATATTATTAAGGTTGTTATAACGATTTTTTATGTCCAGTAAGCGGTTTCTTGACACTTTTAGAGTGAAAAACTTATGAAAGCTTCAATAGTGCTACCTTCCAAAGTCTTAGAACACCTTCATTTTAGACTAAAAAATTTTTTTTACCGTATGTCGTTTTCTCGTATTACAGCAAATTTTTTGTTTTTATTGAATCGGTGATTTCTACATTTGTAATAAGAATATTTGCGAACTTTAAGAAAAATCGTAATTAGACGCGTTGGTCGAAGAAAAACTTATAACGGTACATGACCATTTATTTTAGCATTGCAAAGTACCATTATTAAGTTTCCTTCGTCCAAAGCATCCAATTACAGCTTATTTCTTCGAAAAGTCTATTTTTTCGAAGTTCGTATGTTTTATTTGAACTATAACAAACTGAGATGTGCATTTCATAAACCCTATAAATATTTCATTTTACTTATTTTCTGCAGCTGCCTGTAAAAAATTTCGTTTTTATACCTCATTAAGGATTTTACAACGATTTTCATGGTAAAAAAACGGTTCTTAACTCTTATAAGGGTGAAAAATATATTTCTAAGTTGTAAGTAGTAATATTGTAATAGATTACAATGAGTCTTGCCTTGATAGAGTTCTTGAAGTACTAGCCTGCTGGATATTCTCTTTATTTCATTAAGAAGAACTGAATACATAGTTATTAGTCAAAATAAGGTTGCTGGTATGGTAGAAACTGTTGCTCATGAATTATTATTTTTTAATCTTAATATTTATACAAACTATAAGAAGACTCGCGTTCATAACTTGATCGTACAATGTAGAGCATGAGCTACTTTTGACATTTTAAATCATTTTATTATTTTGTTTGATTTTTTTTTTAGGTAAATAATAGCAGAATCATGTTGTCGAGGAAGCTTTGCGCTAATTTATTGGCAGTGGTTTTTTATTATATGGAACCACCGCATTGAAAAATAAAGATAGTAGTTTTCGTCAAAATGAGCCGGCTTTCGATCATAAATTCTAACATAAGAACTTACATTAGAACTTAGTCAAAATGTAAGCGTAAGTTCGTATATAAGGTCTTATGTATGTTCTTATGTAAGAACTTATGTAAGTACCAGCATTAGTTCTTATTTAAGTTCTTATCTGCTATTTTTTAAGGGGTGCCAACTTGCGGGCGTCTTGTATATTGGATTTTTCATGACGTCGTCTTGCTGGTGGTATTGTGTTCTTAAACAGGTATGTGTTGGACACCAAATTTAAAGAATTTGATTCAAGCAAACTAAGGAAAAGGTACAGTCGATACAATGTAAATTGTTAAGTAGAATGGATATCACGTGATAGTCACGTGAATATTACGTGAGAAATCGGTCGAAATTCTTGCGTGATCATCGCATGATTATCACGTCATAATGACGCTATACTCACATGATAATTACGTGTAAATAACGTAATCTCCATACGTAAGGTACAGTTTTGAAACAGCAATAGTTTATCAAATCGTTAAATGTTTCTATATTTTTACATCTGTACACAAGGTGCAAACTTATAGTTCTCAAACTAGAGCTTATTCGATGTCACCTATTAGGCAAATATTTGATGATGCACAATAATTACGTTACGTAGTAAATAATTTAAACCGTTTCTAGAGAATTTTTGGTCTACTCAGGCTAGTGTTTTATTGACTATAACTACACTGTTAAAAATATTTAAGTTAAATTTCATAAAAATATACTGGAAGCTCATTTCCAAACGTTGCAATAAATTTGATTGCACTTATTGTATGAAACTAAATGTTAGACGCATCAAATTTGATAGATTTTTATAACATACACATTTTTGCACTGTTTGGATATGAGCTTCCAGTACCTCGAAATCTGGCCTGAAATCTACCATTTTTAATGAACTTCAAGTGGAATAAATGTTTTTGTCAATAAGTTTTTAATTAATAAATATTGTTCATAACGGTACATGAAATTTCATGTACTTATATATTATTTTGAAAATTTAGAGAATTTATTGAATGAGTGGTGTGAAGAGAGGATCCTATTTTATTTACATGTCACTTATCATGATTTATTTGGATAATTAAGTATTATTATATCCGTGTAAGAATGATTGATTATTGTATGCTGATACTTATAATTATAAAATATCTGGGTAAGGGACATATACGGTATTGATTAAGGAGTTATGTTTGCTGAACAGAAAAAACATTTCATTATTCTCTGCGACCGAAAATCGAACCTCAACTTCCGGTGTAGAAGTCCGACAACACGACCACTCAGCTACGGCTGCATATGTCTCGAGAAATTTAAAATTTGTACTTGCTCATAATCATGATGACTTTGATTTTTATGTTAAATTTCATGTTTTATACATTTAACCTCATACATATCTAAATCATAATACATGTAATGTAATTGATGTAAAATAAAATAAAATTCTTAGTACATCAACATGTCCCAACTTTGGCTTATAACTAATATATTACTTTTAGATGTAATTTATCACGTGTTAATGCAAATGATGAGATTTATTGAATTTAAATGTCATCGAAAAGTACACTAGCCTTAGCTTAAGTCGCTAAGCGCGAAGTTTAAAATCCTCTAATAAGAGAGGTTATAGTATAAAAATAGCCAATAGTAAAGAAATATTTAAATTTCCTGTTTAACGAATTAAAGTAAGTCTAGTGTACATGAAAGTCTATGCTACAGCGTACAGTTTCAATTTCCAGTGTTAAAACACTAAGTTTATTTTATTACGTAATATTTAACGGGATTCTATAGATTCCTAAACACTGTACTGTACTCGCTCGAAATTTTATAACATAAAGCTAGAATTCAGCACCTACACAAAATTTGCACAATGTATATCTCCATACACATGAGTATATACATATGTACTTAAATGTTGAAAATTAATTCATGTGTGAACAATTTCGATCTTTTACAGTATCTTTAGCTGCAAATAATTTAGGGTAACTTTATAAACTGCCCCGTTAGAGTGACGTATTTTACTGAATCAAACATGACATATTTGATAAAAAATACAACTTCAGACTTGTTTCTAATAAGTCTTAAGTACCTTAATTTAATTTTATGCTAGGGCCTCCGCCCTGCGTGCTTCGCACGCCAACCCATCACAGTTAATAGAAAATATTTAATTTCTTGATTTTGTAAGACAAAAATTAAATACATCAATACGATTTTTATTCCACACAAAAATGTAAGCTACTGTTTTTTAAATCTTATTTTTAAATTAACGTGCCCTTGACTGATCTCGACGAATTACAGAACGAATAAATATATGACAATAAATTTGCATTATTAGGAAAACATATTGACGCCTCCTACGAAGAGACGCTCGTGACGGTATGTTACCATTAACTTTAACATTGTAACGTACCGTAATAAGCTTTTCTTTGTAGGAGGCGTCGATATATTAAATGAAACTGTATAAAATATTTCTTTGAAACATTTAATTAATTTTTAGAACTTAGAATTCAGTTAAATTTTGATTTTTTCAAATATCATGTTTGAATTTTCTGCTCTTAACTTACCGCAGCCAATCACATGCATTACTTAGTCTACTCAATGAACCAATTATAGAACGAATAAATCGATCACAATCTAAATTCGTAGATAGGAATAAGACTAAGAGGCTTAATAAGACTGGCTCCGTTCCCTGCGCGCATAACGTGCAAACCCTCTAACTTTTATTATTTCTCATATTCCATGACTTTTAAAGTTTTTCTAAACTATATAGCTCTTTATTTTATCTGCAAATTCAAATTAGTTTTTTTCCTCAAAATTTTATTTTTCAATAAATGACATAATATACTTTTTGTTTTTATCCATATCAAAAAAATTTATGCATACTGTTACGTGGGTTATGATGGCCTTGGAGTGCTCACGGAATAAAATATACGAGGACTTGAATATACTTCGTTTATTAGTTAATGATCCGAGAGAAGAGTC